>WNWK01009761.1:0-74494 GCA_009830355.1 Cherax destructor
ACGTTTAAAGATATATTTTTCATTTATGTTAATGTAAGAATTTATAATTTTGTACCAAGAGAAACTTGAAAACCTACTAACCTTATTACAACAAGCGCAATTTAATTTAGCTAACCCAACTAAATATATTTTAGATACGTTAACATTAATTTAATAATAAACAAACACAATGAATTATATTTTTTCGTTATGTTCGAATGATTTTTGGCGAAATTATTGCATACAAATTTTTCCCTGTCTTATATGGCAAGGTGAGCGTTGCTATTTAAGCCAAAATCGCAAGTTTTACCTATATCGGGTCCACAGGACATGTCATACCAATGCACCGCGGCCGCCGGTGGTTGTGGTCAGTTGCAGATGCCACAAGGAGCTCCTGCCCATGCCATTGGTCAGGATGGAGGCTGCGACAGACCTGCAGCAAACTACACGGTGCCCCCCCTTGGGCGCCAGAACTGTTGGCAGTGCACTGGACAGCCCTACCAGGCAGCAAGAGGCATTGTCCCAGCACATTCTGCAACAACTTCTTCAGCTAGCATTACGGTGTGGAAACCCTGGGTGTGTGCCATATTACTGATGGCTCCAGAGCCCAGAGGCGGGCCGAACAGCTGCTGGGATGTTCCACAGCAATCTGACGGCAGGATGGCGCCTCCCAGACCATGCACCATACTCCAGGCTGAACTGTACGCCATTCAACGAGCTCTGCAGCATGCGATTGCAGACCATCAGCGTCCTCCCGTCATCCATGCTGATTCAAGTCAGCAATCCAGGCAATTATGCACAAAGAGCCAAGGGACAACATACCTTACTCACGTCCATTCGGGGCGACCTGCAGACGCTCATGGCCCAGGGTCGCAGAGCCACCATCAACTGGATCCCAAGCCATGTGGGTATCCCAGGCAATGATGCAGCAGATGAGGCTGCTAAGGCCCAACGCTCGAGGCACAGCCACGTGGTGCAATCGCCATCAGCCTCAGCCAGATTATGCTATGGGCTACCGTGCGGCCAGGCGCCCACTTCCTGACCCTGGGGATTCCCGGAGCCGCCGCTGATATGACAGGGCGACTCTACAGGGCACCCTCCAACCATTCGGAAGCAGCCCAGGGAACTGCGGTGGCTATCCACCGCCTGCGCTTAGGGTATCCCACCACTGCACAGATCATTGAACAAGAAAGAGAGGAGCTCTGTGCCCACTGTGACCGGATGGTTTCCACTCCTGGTGCACTACCTGTTAGACTGCCCAGCTACATTGCCCCTTCGCCGCAGACACTTCCCGATGACCCCGGTGGGGCGGGCCCGGGAAGATGAGGCGGCACATCTGGTGTACTTGGCTGTTAAAGATTTGGAGACCTTACTCCCAGTCATTGCATGTCACCCGCCCCCGCTGACGTCACTGTGAAGGCCTGCTGAGGGCCTCCGTTGCACCCTGCACCAACTACCATTGAGCAACTACCTTTTGGGACTTCGTTTGTCCATAGATTCGGAGAGGACCCTCTTCCCACAAAGGAATACCACACATGTACCTTTAACGTCGATACATGACACTTCCCTACAGAACCGATGCCGGGGCGCCAAAGTGGAAGAGACCCGGGCCGGGATCCATACCGGCAGATCATATAGAATAGAATAGAATAGTTTTACCTAATCGACACGATATATATATATATATATATATATATATATATATATATATATATATATATATATATATATATATATATTGTCGATGCCGATTAGGTAAAACTGTCAATTAGCAGAACTCATCTAAAATTAAGTCCTTTCTAAAATTTTCTCTTATACATTTAAAGATATATTTTTTCATTTATGTTAATGTAAGAATTTATAATTTTGTACCAAGAGAAACTTTGAAAACCTACCTAACCTTATTACAACAAGCGCAATTTAATTTAGCCTAACCCAACTAAATATATTTTAGATACGTTAACAATAATTTAATAATAAACAAACACAATGAAATATATTTTTTCGTTATATTCTGAATGATTTTGGCGAAATTATTGCATACACAAATTTTCACTTGTCTTATATGGCAAGTGAGCGTTGCTATTTAAGCCAAAATCGCAAGTTTTACCTAATCGGCACGACATATATATATATATATATATATATATATATATATATATATATATATATGTAATTGTACATATGGTCATTAGGTGAGTTACAATGAATACAAGAAAATTGACTAGTCTATTAGTTCTTGCTATATGGGTTTAATAATTTTGGTAGAGAAGAATTAGGTTTGATTATTAATCTAAAGTGGGCAATGGAATGATTAACATTTGAGAGGATTACAGATATTGAGAGTAAGTATATATTGATTATAATGTTTTAACTAAGTTCATGATATTGATCAAATGCACGTATAGTTTTCACATATTTATTTATGATGGGCGAGGATAAGTAAAGGAGATAATGTGTTTTCTAACTGTAGTTTTAAAAATGCTAGCTGAGTCAGTGGTTCTGGAGATTTCTGGCAGAGAGTTCCAGATTTTGGGTTCTTTTATGTACATTGAGTTTTTGAAAAGATTTACTCTGATACGGGGAATGTCATAGAGATTTTTGTAGCTAGTATTGTGTCTATGGGTCCTATTACAACTGTCAAGAAAGCGCTTCAGGTCGGAATTTATATTAGAATTGATTGTTCTGTAAATGTAGGTTGCACAGTAGTACGAGAGAATGTTTTGTACAGTGAGTAGGTTTAGGTCTTTGAAATGTGTGTGTGGGGGAGGGGGGTTGTGTATCTGTGGATTTTGTGATCGTTCACACTGCAGCTTTTGTTGGTTATTATTGGGTTTAGGTGATTTGTTGTTGTGGAACTCCAGGCACAAATTGCATAGTTTAGGTAGGGGTAGATCATTGCATGGTTTAGTGTAAGTAGTGCTGTTTGTGGTACATAGTAACGTATCTTTTGAGAGGATTCAACTGTTTTAGATGCTTTTTATTGTGTTAGATATGGGTGTTGAATTTCAGGTTGCTGTTAAGGTGTACCAGAATTTTCCCCTCATTACTTTCAGCAATAAGGATGTTAAGCATAATGTTTAGTTGGACCTCACTTGCTCAACTACCAAACTTAATGTAAGGTTTGGTCTATGTTCAGTGTAAGTTTATTATTGTCATCAGAGTTCTATTTTTGCCAGCTCTTCATCCTTTACCTCCGAGGAAAAAAAAATCTTCATTCTTTATAAACCATATTAATTTCATTTTTTTTAATGTAAATAGTGTCCAAAAAAAAGACATTTTTTTGTTACTGAAAACGAGTTATAGATGGTGACAGTATGATTACCTAAGGAGATTGTGGATACAAAAATTTCAAAGAGATTTCCTTTAACAGTATGTACTTTATTTCCTGCATCTATTTCGTCTTGTGGTATAAGCAAACCATGGAATGCATAATCCTACATCACATTTGCAACAAACTCTACGCACTACAGAATTGCAGTTCTCTTGTGTATCTGTAATCAGTGTTTTTAGTTTATCACTAATGGGTGGGATATTAGTATGAGGCATCCTGTATATGGCCCCAATTGATATAGTTTTTTTAATTTTTAACAGAGAGTTTGCAAATATTCACCATATTCATCATTGAAAAATATGGTATTTTTTACATAATAGTTTATTAGAATAATAGATGGCAATACCTCCCAATATGTTCTGGGCTGCAGTTGTAGATTGTGTATCCTGGTAGTGTGTAGATGTCTATTGTGTCTTGCTAAGCCGGGGTTTCAGTAGGGAATAATGCAGGAAGGTTGTCTTTAATGAATCTAGGGTGCCAGGAGGTCATCATAGTGTTTATTAGGGATCTAATATTGTAATTCAAAACTGTAATATTTCTGGCATTGCTGAGGACAGTACTGGCTTCTGTTGCTGTGTAGTAAAGGCAGTTGCTTTCAGTTAAATGTTGAATGGGATTTGGATTTTATAGATTCAGTTGATGATCGATTTCAAATTGTGCATTTAGGGTTAACTGGTAAATATTTAAATGATTATGAATGCAAAAAGAGTGATAAAGGGTAATATTAATATCTGAATAATAATTATGTAAGTGTATATTGTTCCAGTAGATTGTAGATACTAATAAACATATAGTGATATAGGAGTAATGAAATATAATGAATGATTATACTAGATTATCAATATCCCCTAACTGTTATTACACTAATGCTGTTATAGACTGTATACAGTAAAACAGTAAAAAATAAGGTTATAATCAGTAGACCTAACTTTGGATTGTTATTGCACTAACTTTTATAGACTGCACACGATAGACAGTAAAAAATAAAGTTCAATAGTAATAGAGGAAGGTAAAAGATAGTTTCAAAAATAATAATAATAAAATTGTACATTTTTTAGGCAAACAAGAAGGTGATCTTGAGGTTTTCAAATAAACAAAATAGGAATGAGAATTAGGTTTTATAGAGAATAATTTGATAAAAATGGGTTTCATAACACTACTTGTGGAAAGTGGGTGCGGCGGGGGTTGACCCCTAAACACTCTCAGGTATACACTGACTCAGTGGGGCCAGATTCACTTTGGATTTTTAGTTCATGTTTAGTAGAAATAAAATATCTCACTTATTATTGATTTCCTTTTAACTGCAATTTTCTCATCCTTTACAAAGCACTGGTGGATTTTCAGTCATGTTGAGCTTTCTTAGTCTATAGAAGATTTTGCCTTGTTTTGGTCAGGCACTCAGTTGTAACGTGGTTTGTTTACATGTTTCTTGAGTTATAGTTGGTGGTAAAGGTTGCTTTTATACAACTGAGACAGTTGATGTTGTTCAAAGTGGTCTTGGAAGTTGTTCATAACATAGTAAGTTGTAAGTTCACTCTTGATCTTTCATTCTTGATGTTGGAATATAGTTGGATAACTTGATCTTTTAGGCGGTTAATGGTGTCCTCAGACTGGGTGTGGGTGTTGCGTAGTTGTTTCAGTGCGCTTAGTTTATGTTCCAGAGTTGTGATCTTGTCGAGGTACTGTGTTTTGGGGGTTTGTAACCTTAACTTCCGGGTTATGTCATTGGAGGTTTAAATTCCCCCATTTCCAGACTTAACATGATGTTTTGACTCTGCATCCTGATAATTTTAGCTATTTCTGGGTCTTTTATATTCGTATCCTCAAATCCATGGAAGGATTATCTTGGATGTTTGTAACGGCCCATGTTTGTTGTTTGGCGAGTGTTTTGGGGTGGCGTGGGTGGTGAGGTTGCGTCCTTCTGGCTGGCAGTTGGAGACGTTTTCCTTGTAGTAATGCTTCTTTCACCTGTGGTGTTATGAGTCCTTGGTTGGTTACTGGATTTTATTTCGTTGTCCTGACCCTGGCCATTGACAGTGGTTTCAGATGTTATTGCAGATGTTGAAGTTTCACTTCGCCTGGCAGTGGGGTAGGTGGTGGTAACACAAGTTTTCTTAGTTGGTAATATAGAGTATTTTTTGGGTGATTTCTGCAGCTGATTTATATCATTGTGTCTCCACATATCTTAGTGTTATGTGGGTCTTTACTCTAAAACACAGTGTTGTTAGGAACCTCTGGTGGAAGTAAAATAGAGGCAAGGAACTTGATGCCGCCGTTCCTGTCTCAGTCTTTGTGAGTTTGTATGATGAAGATGCAGAGTATTTAAATTTATCAACAAATATGATTTTTTTTTAAACTGGCCTTATATTGCATAAAGTCCCATAAGGAGTCATGCCATTGAGGATGCAAGTCACCCGTTCACCATATCAAAAATAATCTTCCCGTGCTTATACACTGAGATACACCTCACAGTTAACATAATATTGAGCCTCATAATGACAACCTAATCAATACTAATTAATTGAGTCGGACACCTCTATTTTACTGTACACTTTATATCCTTCCAGTGGATAGTAGCGCAATAACAAATGAATCCACAAAGGCCTAGTAACTAGGCCCATAAAGGGATTATCATGAAAAGATCTGGAATTTTACATAATATATCTGGTATTTTATTGTCAATAATAAGATACCTTGACATATCACATATCATATCAGTAAGTGGACTATCAAGTACATAGTTTTCAAGAAAGTGATAATAAGGTTATTCACATGATTTCCAATTAATCATCGTCTTTGCATATATAAAACTGTCAATACAAGAAACAAAGATTAAGCCTGGCTTATATAACATCAGTTATTGTGAAAATGGTATACAATACCGACAGTAGTTGAACAAGACACATGTGCAACAATTTATTGTTGATATTGCTTGACATAGATGAACTAAGTTATAATCTTTATTTGCTTTCAGGTGCTTTATTTTTCTAAGTTATCGACTTCATCGTGAAAGAGTAATTCATTGCAACATTGTTAATTCCCATTTCGCCATTTTTAATACCTATACATGATTTATTCAATGAGCATGATGTTGTAATCATTTTTTGAGGCAATTACCTCTAATGATGACACTGAATTGCACTCAACTTTTTCTCTCAACTCCTACTCTTGCTTTCTCCTGACAGTAATAAATGGCATATATAAATACATAACAATATTAATAATAATAATTATGTATTAAGTATATAAATTATAATAAAAGTATTTATTGAGGCAATAGATTTTATTCACAGTGTAGGAGAGAGAAAAAAGTTTTCTTCGTTGTATCTAATGAAATTAATAATAATTAAAAAAATAATTACGGATTATTTACAGATTAATTAGTCATTAATAGATGATCTAGTAATTAAGAAAAGTAAAATGCTTTTTAATCTCAGGGTATTAATATATTTATAGTGGCATACCAAATCTATTGCCAAAGAGAATCTGCAGATGTTAGAATGAGCTTCCGGCATATTAGTGGTCAAGAATGTTAGTTACCATTTTGTCCTAGGCACATGTCGATTAGACACTAGGCCTGTTGTATATGCGTGTGTGTGTGTTAGTTACCATTTTGTCCTAGGCACATGTCGATTTGACACTAGGCCTGTTGTATGTATGTGTGTGAGTGTGTGTGTGTGTAAGGAAACACTTCGAATGTTTCCGCCCGTCGGGAATAGAACCCGGCCCTCCGTGCGTGAAGCAGAGCTTTACCACTAGGCCACCGGGTGTGTGTGTGTGTGTGTGTGTGTGTGTGTATGTACTCACCTAGTTGGGGTTGCAGGGGTCGAGTCATAATTTCTTGACGTTCTTGACCAGGTATGGGTTCCAAACTGGTGCTGCATACTCTAGTATGGGCCTGTTGTACACGGTGTACAGTGTCTTGAAGGATTCCTTACTAAGGTATTGGAACGCTATTCTCAGGTTTGCCAGTCGCCCATATGCTGCAGCAGTTATCTGATTGATGTGTGTGTGTGTATGTATGTGTGTGTGTGTGTGTGTGTGCGTGTATGTGTGTGTGTTTGTATGTGTGTATGTGTGTGTATGTATGTGTGTGTGTGTGTGTGCGTGTATGTGTGTGTGTTTGTATGTGTGTATGTGTGTGTATGTATGTGTGTGTGTGAGTGTGTGTGTATGTGTATGTGTCACTAATGCTGTGTTTACCACTCCCCAGTAATAATGTACATTACTACTACTATTACTATTGCTGCTACTAGTATTACTTCTGCTGCTGCTGCTACTACTACTGCTGAACTGCTTCTACTACTACTTCTACTAATACTAATATACTACAAGTACAACTACTACTATTGCTGCTATTTCTACTGCTTCAGCAATGCTGCTGCTTCTGCTGCTACAGCTACTACTGGTACTACTGCTACTACTACTGCTACTGCTCCAGTTGCTACTTCTACTACTGCTACTGCTCCAGCTGCTGCTACTACTACTACTACTGCTCCAGCTGCTACTACTACTGCTATTACTTGTGCTATAATTACTGCTACTACTACTACTGCTACTATTGCTATTAATAATACAACTATTTCTACTGTTACTACTATTTATGCTACTACTACTACTGATACTACTAATATTAACAAAATTTCGATTACTTCTATTACTATTACTACTAGTACTATTACTATTAATAATTATAATAACAATAACAATAATAATTATAATAATAATAAATAATTTTTTTTATTATAAAAAAACAATTAACAGTACATGAACAAAAGATTTTTACAAACTGTGCTTCACTATTGTTTCCAGAACAACAAAAAACAAAATAAACCGCAAACAATTTCCATCCCACTTTTGATGTAGAACATTAACGCAAAATCAAACATTATATAATAAGAATTGTACATTACAATAAACAAAAGATCTTCGTATTCTTCCATAAAGCCTATGCACATATAAATTAATGCATTATCCAAACAAAATTCCCTAATATATATAATAAGTCTTGTCAATAGAAGCAAAAGTAAAGCCGCAACCGTGACCACTCCGCTTGTTGTGTTCTCACAATTGCATGAAACACTAGATTGATTAAATACTATACAACATTAACACGCAACCCTGAACAACAGCGGTCTTGAAACCTAAACATTAGTGCATTAATCTAGAACAATGATGTCATAACCAACAATATCCAGGTAACCAATACTATATCTAGAATAGTATATATATTTGACATCTCGATACATTGTCTCCACACAACTGGTGATAATGTCACCATCACGCCCCGAGACATCCATAATAATATAAAGTTATCGCACTAGAACAATATAAGACGTCATATTAGCCTAAACCCTACAATCATCCCCAAGAGTTCCAAAGTCTATTTAACAGTAACACAAGAACTAACAATATATATGAGAATAATACACTACAATAATCAAAAGATCAGTCCATACATGTTCATAAAGCCTATGTTCATATTAAATAATGCTTTAACCGTACATACTTCCTTAAAATGTTTAATATGTCTTATCAATAAAGGACACTTTATACCCTGGAGTATTACCTCTTAACAACTGATACTCTTACAATATTGATAGCAAAATATCCTCTGGTCCATTTGTTTCCCAACACATTAAAGCAATATAACAAATTTAAGTACACAATTAAAGGAACTAGCCTTGGCAGTTCCTATAATAAACATGTCTTGAAATAATAGAACATTAATAACACATCCTCTCACACTTCCGAAACCCCGCTGGTTAACTCCATTTCCTTGAACAAGTCCTTCGTCACGTTATAATGTTAGTATAGTCCATTCTGATACACACTTTCATCCTCCTATTCCTATATTCCTCTTTCTCGTCAGTTGTTTTTACCCCATCTCTCAATAACAGAGTCTATTAGTCTCAGTCTTCTACCCTCCCCAGTATCATACTGCTAGACTCCTAGACACACATACAACACAACATCTACCCCCACCCTACCTACTCCTATCCTTAAAAGAAACCAGTCCATTCCAACACTACGTTTCAACGTAATAATGTTTCTACCGTTAATGATCTATATCCCTCAGAAAAAACTTGATGCCCATTTTCCTCCATATAATATCCTATTTCTACACATGGACCGGTACACGCTACCTGCTAATACTCGTACCCTACAGGCCCCTCCCTCCTCCCGCATTCCCCACGATATGTACAAAAAATCCGCTACTACATACATGATTGCCCTTCCTACCTCCCTCGGTGTTCCCCCCATATCAAAACTTAAAGCCCTTAAGAGCGAAAAATGCCCGCCCCCTCCCACCAATACTATTACCCTTGCAAGCCATAGCCTAACCACCTCTAGAGATTCACAAAAGTAGACAGCATGATACGCTGTCTCCTCATCCCCACACCACTGACATACATTCGTACTCACCAGCCCCATTCTATACAATGCCGACCTTGATGCCAATATACCCAATAAAATCTATATACTACTTCCCTAACCCTTGCGAATGCATCTTTCTAAAGTCCCCCAAATCTCTATCAATTATAAACCGGAAATTTTTCCTGCCCCTGCACCACCCCTCCCTATCACTCCCCCTTCCCAGCCTACCCACCTTTACCCTTTAGGCTCCCTCGCTGCCAACAACTGTCTTGCCATATCTTCACACACCCAGATCCCTCCTCCCACCACTTTCATACATCCTCCATGACCCTCCCTACACGTATTCCCCACACACCCCCCTTTTCTCAAAAAACACTGTTTTGCATACACAGCTTTCTCCCTACTTTCCAAGGGAATAAGTCCCAACCCACCTCGTCGGACTTTCATCATGACGACCTCCTTCCTTAGCCACACATACCTTAACACTTTCCTTTGTAATTCCCTTACATCTTCCATCCTCAAAGGATACACGGCAGCCACATTTCACACCTTACTATATACAAGTGTATTCACCTCTGCATTAGCGTTACATCTCCCGGCCTCCAGCCCCTCATCCTACACATAGCCCTACTCACCACCTCCACAGAGTTGACCAGCCTAGCCTCTTCCACATCAGCCATATACACAATTCCACAAATTTTAATCCTATCAACAACAGTCCATCCATACGCCTCTCCCAAGCCTCCTCCCACCCACGTTCCCATTTCCAACAACTTAGATTTTGCACCGTTGACCCTCATCCCTGTTGCCGCCCAAAAAATCTCTATAATACGTCACACGTTTGCCAACCCTTCTTCCGCACCCACTAGTACAGTTGTATCGTCTACGTACCTCACTATGCCCACACCACAAGCCTCCCCCTGCCCACTCCTTCCTATATTAACCTATAAAATATATCTTGCATACTCGTGAATAGGATTTGTGACAATGGACACCCCTGTGGGATCAGAGATCTTGGGATCATGGGGAAAAAATGCAACACGTTTCCTTAAAGAACTGGGTTCCAGACTCATCGACACCACCAAAGACCCAAGGTTAGCCACTTTCATGTTCCAGCGCCTCAGCGTGGCTATCCAGAGGGGATATGCATGCTGCGTACTGTGCTCGCGTCTGGCTTCGGAGGAGCTGGTAGAGATTCATAATCTTTGATATATTGTACCAATGTATTCATGTTCATGTTTTGTGTTTTCTGTCAATGTATTCTGTCTATTAATAAAGCACTCATTCAATATATATAGGGAATGGTAGGAGAAGAAAATATTCTAACAGCTCCGGGGAGAACCTCGAGTTTTTCCTGAGGTACGTTTATTGTCTTCTCTGAGGATGAGGGTCCCCAGCAAGTTCTAGAGGTGGTACCTCCCTATATATGTATGTGTATATATATATATATATATATATATATATATATTTTATATATATATATATATATATATATATATATATATATATATATATATATATATATATATATATATATATATATATATGCTGTTGGGAAAAACTGGCAATTAAAGAACTCATCTAAAATTAAGTCCTTTCTAAAATTTTCTTATACGTTTAAAGATATATTTTTTCATTTATGTTAATGTAAAATTTAAATTTTGTACCAAGAGAAATTTTGAAAACCTACCTAACCTTATTACAACAAGCGCAATTTAATTTACCCTAACCCAACTAAATATATTTTAGATACGTTAACATTAATTTAAAATAAACAAACACAATGAAATATTTTTTTTTCGTTATGTTCAGAATGTTTTGGAAATTATTGCATACACAAATTTTCACTTGTCTTATATGGCAAGGTGAGCGTTGTTTTTAAGTCAAAATTGGAGTTTTCCCTTAACCCAAAAGACATATATATATATATATATATATATATATATATATATATATATATATATATATATATATATATATATATATATATATATATATATATAAAATTGGTTGTGTAGAGAGAGATTAGAGAAATTTTTCTAAGTAGTTGCGTTATAAGTGATTTAAGAAAGAGATTAATATTGGTGTTTTTGGGAGACGCTTGAAACGCTAAAAAATTTGTCAAAATAATTTTAACCTAGTGGCAGCAAATTAACTAGTAAATCTAAAGTCTCAGTTAACTATTCACTTATTATGCTCCAAAACGAATTTAACAAATACTGTTCTTCAAATTTATACTTACAGGTTAGTCCAACACTAAGTCTTCCTTTCAAACAAACAATCGTCTAACAAGGGGCGTTGTTTTTACTTCCAGTATTTTCTTTTTAAAAATTTTTTTCAACCCCAACTCTTGCTTTCCCTGACCGTAAAAATATCATAAATACATAAATAATAATAATAATAATAAAAAATTAATAATGATAATGAATTAAGTAAATGAATTATTATAAAAGAATATATTATAATAGAGGTTATTCACGCCATATGAGAGGAAATTTTTTTCCTGCTTATGTTTTTTTTTTATTTAAAACAGTTATATACAAAGACAAAAAGAGTTTTTATATCAGACATAAAAAAAGTATACATAGAATTGGAAATTTAAATAACAACCCACAGACCATCATGATAAAAATGCATAACTTGTAAAAAGTCATCCCATCAACAATGACACGTTAGAAAAAATTTTACCCATCACTCTGATAAGGCACAAAAACACTTTAAATCCCAATTAAATTTTCAAAAAAAAGCTAAACTTCCTAACATTAACTTTACATTTTAGCTGTACATGTTAACCCGCCACGGAAATGGGTTTTTGACACACCAAAGCATAAATAAAAAATATTACCCTGGCAATTTAACCCACCCCACGAAAAAGACAGCACGTTAACAATACAAAAAACAACTCATAACCCGTTTACATGTCGAAAGCATATATATACAAAGACCTATTCACAAATCAGACACTATTGACACTGACACCTGCCCCTTATATGCTCCCATGTATTAAGTGATTATATAAAAAAATTAATGTAATGTTCTTTAGTCTCAGAGTATTAATGTATTTTTAGTGGATTTCTAATCAGTTGCGAAAAAGTTGCACAAGACGTGAGAATCAACATCCGCATTTTCATTGGTCAAGAATGTGTCACTTAGGCTGTGTTTACAACCGAATTACATTACATTACATTATTATTACTTACTGCTACTACTACTACTATTCGCTACGTAGTACTTACTATACCACAACTACTACATCTATTGCGCCTATACTGCTTTTGCTGCTGCTGCTACTGCTACTACTACTACTATTATCTAGTAGTAGCAGATACAGTAACCACTGCTACTACTAGTAGCAGTAGTGGTTCCCACAACTGCTGCTGCTGCTTCTACTGCTATTACTTCTACTATCGTTATTGTTACTACTACTTCGACTTCTACTACTACTGCTACTATTGCTACTACTCCAAATATTTCTACTGTTATTACTACTATTTATACTACTACTACTACTACTGATACTACTAATATTACCACAAATACTACTATTGATGCTACTAATATTTCCAAAACACTGTTGCTTCTAATACTATTACTATTAGTGCTACTATGAATAATAATAATAATAATAATAATAATAATAATAATAATAATAATAATAATAATAATAATAATAATAATAATAATAACAACAATAATAAATAAAAAAATAATAAATTTATAAATGTAGAGATGTTTATTTTATACGGAATATTAGGAGCCGTTTATAAACAGTCGGATTATTCGACACACAATATGTTTTATTACATGACTTTGCCCCTAACACACGTCTAGTTCATGTGATGGACACGACCGAACTGTCATAAACACTTACAGGTTACTAGTCTTAGTCTACAGTGATGACGCCTTCCTAGACTTAGACTTTTCATTAGACTTAGAAATTTTCTATGATGGGACACCCTTTAGGTTTGGAGTTTCTTTTTAATTGTAATAATATTAATCTTTATGATGGGCAATGGAATTGTTAATTCCTTTCTCTTTTGTTTTACTTGTTTTAAAGTTATTTAAAAATCCCTTTAACAGTGATTTTCAAACTTCTTTTGGGAATCTAAAAATATATATTCGACAATCGCTTTGTTTATTAGTATTTACCTAAGTCCATAATGAGAAATCACAAAAAGTCTGACATAAATCACTTTGAGTCTGCCCGGCCTCGTCAGAAGCATGTTACTGTCAGACTCAGGTTATTTAGAACGAACAAAGAGAATAAAAAACTCACAATCATAAAATATCGTTAGTTTTATATATTTATGCTGAAATACAGCTGTAATACATAATAAGGTATTTAATAACATTTGTATAGAAACTAATGACATAATTATAACATAATATTCTCATCAACTTTACCTTTATTAACTTTAATTCTCTCGATAACTATTGAAAGTTGAACAGACTTGAAGAGAAAACAGGTTGAGGGACTGATGGTGAGAATACACAGGTTGAGGGACTGATGGTGAGAATACACAGGTTGAGGGACTGATGGTGAGAATACACAGGTTGAGGGACTGAGGGTGAGAATACACAGGTACTGACAGGGCAGTTGGTAACTTTTATAACAAAATTGGATTCATCAGCAGTGTGCTGCAAGTTTAAAGTTTGGGCACAAGAATACGAGAGACAATTACTGGACGACAGGTGGAAGTGAGGTCAACATAAAGGCTTAGGTCACACAGGATGGTTGAGTACTGTCGATGTTAGTTGAAATTCAAAGACTTGATCGACATCAAACTGAGCTCTCT
The DNA here is from genome assembly GCA_009830355.1 of Cherax destructor. Lineage (NCBI taxonomy): Eukaryota > Metazoa > Arthropoda > Malacostraca > Decapoda > Parastacidae > Cherax > Cherax destructor. The sequence continues at coordinate 14,488 of WNWK01009761.1, forward strand.
CCCGCCTGACACCTGCTAAACACCCATTAACTGCCCTAACCTGTGCCCTCATCACTTCCTTAGCAGACGCTCCACTTCTATCATCTTCCCTCATCACTTGCCTGTCGACGCTCTACACCTATCATTTGTCCTCACTTTACTTTAAAGATCTCGTACCATGCAATACAAAAACCTCCTTATACAAATCAAGACTCCACTTGCTATTGTTACTGTAACAAATGTCGTATTTTAAATCTTCATTTACTTTTTTGAATTTGGTTGACTTTCGTACCTCGTAACTCTAGGGAGAGTGGCAGCAGTCGCACTAGATATCTTGCTCCTTATTGGTCACCTGGATAATACATGTTACCAGGGACAGGTTCACCATTAGTGACCACTCACATGGATGATATTTGCTGTTAAATTCAGGTGTACTGTTATTTACTAGTCACTTAGAATATACTTGTTTCCAGGTATATGTATTACTTTTTTACCTGGATTATTTTTCCTTTTAGGAACAAATTACTAGTCATCTATTAGTAGGTTGAGTAAGTAGCACGAACTTGTTGAAGATGGAACATGAGTTTCAGGTTTACAAGGCTGTCAACGATAATGATAACTGTCCAAACAAAGACGATGTGGATAACAAATCTGAAGCGTTTTATTGTACCCAGTGTGGTGATGGTAGCATTTGTTGCAGGTGAAACATTGACAGTTGTTACTGGTAATGTCATCGCAGTGGATGTAATATTTAACTCTGTAAACTTTGTTATTTCTGAAGAATCTACATAGAGTTGTGGGTTACACTTGATGCTGTAGAAGGCTCCTCCTTCAACAAAAACACTGACCCCAGCCAAGGGATTAATAGAGTAATTTTTACTGGCAAGAACTGAATGACCATTAACATACACAAGATACATGTCTTTATGAAAGACCACGTCTACCTTGTTCCATGTAAAATTGCCAGGTATTCTGTTCACAGTTTTTCTCACTGGACGAAGAAAACCTCCAAAATTATTGCGAAATATTGCAGTGAAGTGGAGGCTCTTAAAGTCCGGAAGTGTGTGAAGGAAGAAAGTGGACGAAATCACGAGACTCATTAACTTCGTTGTTATTGGAGATTTAGGAGTAGAATAAATGTAACATCCACTGTGACAGTCATATGCAACTAAAACAGCTTCCTAGTGTTCCAGACAAACGAAGAAATCAGCTGATGTGTTTTCAAGGGTTGAAGAAACAGAAGTTGAGGAATGTCCAGAAATTGAAAACACTGCTTTGTCTTTTAAAAATTCCACATATAAGTTTGTCCAGGATTCTGTAGTGAAGAGACGTTTGGGCCACGAGATACTTGTGAAGACATCAGTCCCACATTGTCCACGGTAGAGCGACACATCAATTTGGCCTTGATGAGACACCAGATGAAGACAGTTGAAGATTTTACTGTTGTTTTTGACGTAGAGATTGGCGACCCAAGTGATGCTAGTGGGCCGAAGACTAACCATTGTGGGTCGTGTGAAACAAACATGACCTGGGGGATACACCAGGCATGGAACACTCTGAGGTATAACTAATCTGATGCTGATGATTGAGAAAAGCATCAGCAGTATATTGAATAATATCTTCCATGGTCTTAACATGTCCAGCACAGGACGCGTGTCTAACACAGTATAGTGGTGAAGAACTTCTGTGCTGTGAAGCCAAAATTATTTGTTTAATAGATACAGGGAGCACGAAAATTTTATCTAAGACACTATCTGAAATTTAATCATTGGAAAAGTTGTCGTCACAAGAGATTTACTGTGTTTTTAAACACCAATCAGGGCATTCTCTCTGACGTAGTATCCAATCACAAAAAAAAAAAATATATTATTTCATATATTGCCCCGCCCCTCTGTCTCCCTACATCATGAGCTACTCAGTGTTTCAGCAAGATAGAAACAATAACACTGTGATATCAGTTACTCATCCGCTCCGGTATTATTGTCTGTTTGTATGTTTAAAGTTTAAGTGTACGAAAAAGAGCATTCCACATATGACTAAAAGGAGAAAGAATGATAGTCTCAGTATTTCAATTGGAGGTTCTCATCAAAAGGTGCAATATACTAATATATATATATATATATATATATATATAGTAGGTAAGTTTGGGGTGCCAGGTGTAAATGATAATGGAGCCCTTTGATTGAACTTTGTATAGAAAGGGGTTTAGTTATAGGTAATACATATTTTAAGAAAAAGAGGATAAATAAGTATACAAGATATGATGTAGGGCGTAATGACAGTAGTTTGTTGGACTATGTATTGGTAGATAAAAGACTGTTGAGTAGACTTCAGGATGTACATGTTTATAGAGGGCCACAGATATATCAGATCACTTTTTAGTTATAGCTACAGTGGAGTAAAAGGTAGATGGGATACAAGGAAAATAGAATCAGTAAGTAAAAGAGAGGTGAAGGTTTATAAACTAAAAGAGGAGGCAGTTAGGGTAAGATATAAACAACTATTGGAGGATAGATGGGCTAGTGAGAGTGTAGGCAATGGGGTCGAAAATGTATGGGGTAGATTTAAAAATGTAGTGTTAGAGTGTTCAGCAGAAGTTTGTGGTTACAGGCGAGTGGGTGCGGGAGGGAAGAGGAGCGATTGGTGGAATGATGATGTAAAGAGAGTAGTAAGGGAGAAAAGTTAGCATATGAGAGGTTTTTACAAAGTAGAAGTGATGCAAGGAGGGAAGAGTATATGGAGAGAAAAAGAGAGGTTAAAAGAGTGGTGAAGCAATGTAAAAGAGAGCAGATGAGAGAGTGGGTGATATGTTATCAGCAAATTTTGTTGAAAATAAGAAAAAGTTTTGGAATGAGATTAATAAGTTGAGGAAGCCTAGAGAACAAATGGATTTGACAGTTAAAAATAGGAGAGGAGAGTTATTAAATGGAGAGTTAGAGGTATCGGGAAGATGGAGAGAATATTTTGAGGAGTTGTTAAATGTTGATGAAGACAGGGAAGCTGTGATTTCGTGTATAGGGCACGGAGGAATAACATCTTGTAGGAGTGTGGAAGAGCCAGTTGTGGGTGTAGGGGAAGTTCGTGAGGCAGTGGGTAGAATGAAAGGGGGTAAGGCAGCTGGGATTGATGGGATAAAGATAGAAATGTTAAAAGCAGGTGGGGATATAATTTTGGAGTGGTTGGTGCTATTATTTAATAAATGTATGGAAGAGGGTAAGGTACCTAGGGATTGGCAGAGAGCGTGTATTGTTCCTTTGTATAAAGGCAAAGGGACAAAAGAGAGTGCAAAAATTATAGGGAATAAGTCTGTTGAGTGTACCTGGTAAAGTGTATGGTAGAGTTATTATTGAAAGAATTAAGAGTAAAACAGAAAGCAGGATAGCAGATGAACAAGGGGCTTTAGGAAAGGTAGGGGTGTGTAGACCAAGTGTTTACAGTGAAACATATAGGTGAACAGTATTTGGATAAGGGTAAAGATGTTTTTGTGGCATTTATGGATTTGGAAAAGGCGTATGATAGGGTAGATAGGGGGCAATGTGGCAGATGTTGCAGGTGTATGGAATAGGAGGAAGGTTACTGAAAGCAGTGAAGAGTTTTTATGAGGATAGTGAGGCTCAAGTTAGAGTGTGTAGGAGGGAAGGGACTATTTCCCAGTAAAAGTGGGCCTTAGACAAGGATGTGTGATGTCACCGTGGTTGTTCAATATATTTATAGATGGGGTTGTAAGAGAAGTGAATGCGAGGGTCTTGGCAAGAGGTGTTGGGCTAAAAGATAAAGAAGCAAATACAAAGTGGGAGTTGTCACAGTTGCTTTTTGCTGATGACACTGTGCTTTGGGAGATTCTGAAGAGAAGTTGCAGAGGTTGGTGGATGAATTTGGTAGGGTGTGTAAAGAAGAAAATTGAAAGTGAATATAGGAAAGAGTAAGGTGATGAGGATAACAAAAGAATAGGTGACGAAAGATTGAATATCAGATTGGAGGAGAGAGTATGGAGGAGGTGAATGTATTCAGATATTTGGGAGTGGACATGTCGGCGGATGGGTCTATGAAGGATGAGGTGAATCATAGAATTGATGTGGAGACAAAGAACCTTGTCCATGGAAGTAAAGAGGGGAATGTATGAGAGTATAGTTATACCAACGCTCTTATATGGGTGTGAAGCATGGGTGATGAATGTTGCAACGAGGAGAAGGCTGGAGGCAGTGGAGATGTCATGTCTGAGGTCAATGTGTGGTGTGAATATAATGCAGAGAATTCGGAGTTTGGAAATTAGGAGGAGGTGCGGGATTACCAAAACGATTGTCCAGAGAGCTGAGAGGGGTTGTTGAGGTGGTTTGGACATGTAGAGAGAATGGAACGAGACAGAGTGACTTCGAGAGTGTATAAATCTGTAGTGGAGGAAGGAGGGGTAGGGGTCGGCCTAGGAAAGGTTGGAGGGAGGGGTAAAGGAAGTTTTGTGTGCGAGGGCTTGGACTTCCAGCAAGCATGTGTGAGCGTATTTGATAGGAGTGAATGGAGGCATATGGTTTTAATACTTGACGTGCTGTTGGAGTGTGAGCAAAGTAACATTTATGAAGGGATTCAGGAAACCGGCAGGCCGGACTTGAGTTCTGGAGATGGGAAGTACAGAGCCGGCACTCTGAATGAGGGTGTTAATGTTGCAGTTTTATAACTGTAGTGTAAAGCACCCTTCTGGCAAGACAGTGATGGAGTGAATGATGATGAAAGTTTTTCTTTTTTGGGCCACCCTGCCTTGGTGGGAATCGGCTGATGTGTTAATAAAAAATATATATATATATATATATATATATATATATATATATATATATATATATATATATATATATATATATATATATATATAATAAATATATATATATATATATATATATATATATATATATATATATATATATATATATATATATATATTTATATATATATATATATATATATATATATATATATATATATATATATATATATATAATATATATATATATATATATATATATATATATATATATATATATATATATATATATATATATATATATATGAGGTAGTAGGTTGGTAGTCAGCAACCGCCCAGGGAGGTACTACCGTCCTGGCAAGTGAGTGTAAAACGAAAGCCTGTATTTGTTTTACATGATGGTAGGATTGCTGGTGTCTTTTTTCTGTCTCATAAACATGCCAGATTTCAGGTACGTCTTGCTACTTCTTCTTACACTTAGGTCACGCTACGCAAACATGTACACGTTTATGTATACACACTCATCTGAGTTTTCTTTGATTTTATCTTAATAGTTCTTGTTCTTATTGCTTTTCCTTTCATATCCATGGGGAAGTGGAATAATAAACTTTCCTCCGTAAGCCATGCGTGTTGTAAAAGTCAACTAACAGGCTAAGTTGTGTTGTGTTGTAGAAGTCAACTAACAGGCTAAGTTGTGTTGTGTTGTAGAAGTCATTGTTCTGGTTGAAGTTGTTTAGTGATGAAGTTTATTAAATAGTGACGATTCCAGAATCCTACATTTTGAAGTGTCCTCTGTGACAATCAGTCGTGCGCCACTGAAAATAATAAAGTATTTCTGGGAGTTTATATGTGAAACACAGGCGTTCAAGTGGGCCATTCTGCTGGCATATTTATGTTTAGATGTGTGTCTGAAAGTCTCTTGATGTTTTCTCAACGTATATTTGGTCACAAATCGTTGTAAGGAATTGTGTATACCTCTACCACGATCTTGACTCCCTTACTGATGTCCTTGATTGTAGTGGAAGCAGTGGTGTATACTTGGAATTTGGCATTTGAGAGAATGCTGGGTATGTATAATAGTAGAGTTGTTAGGGAAGACTATTTACAGTACATTCTTTCTGTTGTGTATTGTTAAGGTGAGCTTGAAGATGTGTGCACGGCACCTGCAGTCTGATGAAATGGCGAGGATAGTGAAGTTTAGAAAAGATTTGTTCTAGGAAAGAGCATTCGTAAAGAATTCACTGTTACAGATATGAAGAACACTTAAGAATAATCTTATTTATGATACCACATTTATTATTGGTGTCGTGGTAGAAGTGGTAGTAGTGGAGAAGAACCTGTTGATTGGTAGATTTACGAAAGACTTTGAAATGTGGTTTATGATCAGATTTACAGAAACGGTGAACTATGAATACGACTTGGTCTCGTAGAAGTGTACTAATCGCTGTCGGCTCACAATCAAAGATGATGGCAACATACCAATGAGGCAGATTCTGATTCGACATATAGGACCTGTCCCAGCTCAACTGGAACTCAGCTCCTAGGAAAAATACCAATTTAGGGCATACAATCCAGAACATCTGAGGTGCTTCAGGTGCCAAAGGTATAACCACCTCTGTGCCCAATGTCATCTTATGGAAAAGTGCACTGTCTGCAGCGGGTCTCATCTGACGAAGGACTCCTTGAAGCTTTAGGGTGGCCTGAGGTTCATTGGGCAGCATTGGTGCATACTGCGTTGTTTGGTAAGGCACAGGATTTTACTTCTATACTAAACAACCACGACTCTGGTAACTATTGTACTGTAAAGACCACTGTTCTTGGGGCTTATCAATGTATTCCTGCCAAGTATAGGAAAGAATTCAAACTAGGCAAACAGCAGCTGGGTCAGTCTTATGTTGATTTTGTAAGACAGCAGACCAGGGATTTTACAAAGTGGTACAAGGTAAGTGGTGTCGCTGATTTTGATAATCTGGTGCAACTTATCTTGGTGGACAACCTGCTGGAGTCTGTTAGCCCAGAAGTTCGAGTCTTTCTTCAAGATCATTCATTGGCTACTGCATTGGAAGCAGCCAGGTTGGCTGATACTTTTGAAACTAACCGCTCCTTGTTCGAGTGGTCTTATCTTTTTTCTCAACAGCCAGGTATGAGCAGAGATCGTCAAAGAAGAGTTCCTGAGTGGAGAACGAAATGTCAAGATGAATGTAAATCTCGTCGGCAGCCAACTAAATCACTGGCGAGCAGTGTTACTTTACTCATGGTCAACCTGGTGAGCGACCTCAAACTACTCAACATGGTGATTCGAAGCGACAGTATCCAGAGTGGCGCAAGCCACAAAATCAGTGAGGAGCCAAAGTTAAAGCTGAGGTGGTATGTTTCCTTTGTAATAAACCTGGTCACATCAGGCCCAATTGCCCAAATAACCTCCATAATAGAGGGAATACTTCCCCTTTCTGAACAAACCTCTTTGCAGTCCTCAGTTCTGTTAGAAGCTTTTGGAGAAGCAGTATTTTCTGTCCCTTTACATAAAATATATGTGCAGAGTAAATACTACACTGGATATTTGACTGTAGGTGTATCTGATGGATTTCCTATGAAAAATGCCATGTTATTACTGGGTAATAACATTGAGTCTACTAAATGTACTGAACCAATAATGACTAATTCTTCCCCAATGTTGGCCATAACTCGGACAAAATCCCAAGGATGTCTGATGAGAATGCTAACTCGTACTTGGACGACTCTGGTCTCGGACTAGCCAATTTGTTTTGCGAGGAAAACTGGCCAGGGCCTCGTAAATTTAGTGAACAGACCCAGATCAAGCCTTCCTATTCCAGGGTTGCAGGATTGAAAGATGTCTCTGTTTCCATGCCCGAGGGACTGTCTTTTCGGGAGGAACAACGAAAAGACCATTCATTGAACTTCGCTCTTAAGGCAGCCATGGGTAAATCCACTTCAGATCACCCAGTCAAATATAAACTTAAAAATGATTACTTAATCTGCACTGAAACTGGTAAGGAGATGGAGGGAAGACAGCAGACAGATAGATTAGTAGTGCCCCAAAAATTAGATCCCAAATATTAAATATAGCCCATAACTCATCCTTTGGAGGCCATTTGGGAATTACCAAAACTATGTATAGAATATTAAAAGAATTCTTTTGGCCAAAGTTAAGGCAAGATGTAGAGAATCATATCCACTGTTGTCTTGAATGTCAGCAGGTAGGGAAACCTGGACACCCTATTAAACCTGCACCTGTCCATCCCATTCCTGCTAATGGAGAACCTTTTTCAGAATTAATAATAGATTGTGTAGGTCCACTACCTAAGTCAAAGTCTGAAATCAATATTTATTCACAATTATGGATAGAGTAACTAGATATCCAGAGGCAGTTCCTATGCACAGTATAAACACCAAAACAATTCTTAAAGCCTTAACTAAGTTTATCTCTTGCTTTGGAATTCCTAAATCTATTCAAAGTGATCAAGACACTAATTTCACTGCCAAAGCATTTAGGGAAGCATTAACTAGGCTGGGAATAGTTCATAACCTATCCACTGCCTATCATCCTCAGTCCCAAGACGCCTTGGAAAGATTCCATCAGACAAATTAAAAACACTGATAAGAACTTTCTGCATGCATTTTCCTACAGACTGGGATGAATCACTTCCTCTGTTGCTATTTGCAATGAGAGAAAATGTGCAAGAGTTTACAGGGTACAGTCTATTTGAGCTGATTTTTGGGCACAATGTACGAGGTCCTCTACGAGTGCTCAAAGAAGGATGGATGGGAGAAGACGCCTTCACAACCCTCTACAACCCTTCTTCAAGGTTGCAGGTGGCACGTCAGTTGGCTAAGGCTAACTTAAAGGCAGCTCAGAATACCATGAAACAGAGGTATGACAGAAATTCAAAGTTTCGCTCCTTCCATCCAGGAGATAAGGTGTTGGTACAGGAGCCTATACCTGGCCACACCTTAAAAGCTAGATTTACGGGACCAATGCAAATTGTAAGTAAATTATCTGATGTAAATTATGTGGTATCTTCCCTTGACAAGACCTCAAAAAGTAAAACCTACCACATTAATCAAATTAAAGCCTTTAATACACCAGATAAAGTCCCAGTAATGACTCTGTCCTCTGCCTCTGATGACCCTGACTCTCTGCACTCTATTTCCGAGATTAATGATCTCTTGATCTTTATGGCCGAAGAATCGACGAGATGGGGAAGGAAGAAGGATGGGAAAGGATGGAAATTCTAGAAAAGGATGGGATGGTGGAGGCGAGGAGGGAATGAAAGATCAGTGGCCCAACCACTGTGGAGCAGGTGGTACGGATGTACTGCAAGCGATGACTCGGCAGAGTGGTGAACGGTAGTGCTGGCTCATGGGAGCGAAGAGGGCGGCAGGGCGGCAGTGCGGCAGGGCGACAGGGCGGCAGGGTGGCAGAGCAGGCAGGAAAGGTTGAGAAGGCAGTCACACTGCACAGTGATGTGCTGATTACTGGGGCGAAAAACAAGAATGGCGCCTGATCAGCAGGAGAGCCATTCACCATAGACTTGAATGTTTGTTTAGTGACGAAGTCAAGGTCACAAGGAAAGCCTGTTTCGTGTTGGAGAAATTCTAGTATGTCTGAGTATGTGTAGGTGCAGCCAGGGTTAAGGGAATACTTGACAGATCCCTTCCGAAGACACTTGATAAGACCTTTGCAAGGTATTATGTTGTTGCAATTTTGACTGGTGACAAAGTTAACACCAGGGAGGAATCGCACCTGCACATCGTTTGACTGAGATGTAGTAGGAGCAGCAGTAGATGGGTTGTCTCTTTGGGTCGAGGTAGAACGAGTAACAGGTCCTGGTAATGCTGGAGTCTGGTGAATAGTAGAAGTGGTCGGTGATTGGTTCGTGGTAGGGAGTGGCTGTGTCTCGACTGGCAGGGAGGCAGCTGATTGGTTCTTGGTTGGGGTGTGAGGTGGTGGTGAGCTCTCATTGGTTGCTGTGAGTGTGACGTCAGTAGCTGGTGTGGGAGCAGCCGCGGAGTGACTTGCAGGTGGAGTGACTATGACAGGATGTTGGTTGTTGTTGAGTATCACAGAAGATGGTGGAGAATCTGGGAATTTGAACTCTGGCATATTGTTTAATTTGAAGAGTTCATTAATGGAAGTGTTGAATGTCCCAGGAACAGCAGCATTATGCATATGAGCATAGACCATACAGTAGTAGATGGTGGTTGGGTCACTGGCAGGTGCGATGTTGGTAGTTGTAGGTTGCGTGGAAGCTTGGAGAATTTTAGTTGTGGTAGCTTGTAGTTTTGTAATAGCAGCATAGGTGGGTGATTTTGAAGATGACTTTTTCTGTGCTGCTTCTTGGGTCTTCTTCAGAATGTCTTTACGAGTGGGACACTTAGCAGCAAGTGTGTGATGATCGTTGCTTTTACAGTTGAGGCAAGATGGTGCTGGTGGAGCAGCGGCGGTGCATGATCTAAAATCATGTCCTTCACTACTACATGTAGTGCAAAACTTCTTTTCCTTCACAAGACAGTCGCTGGTGTTGTGTGAATACGAGTAACAGGTCCAACAGTGAGAAATGTAGTGAAATCTCTCAGCTTCGATGCAGGTGGGGCTGACGAAGTAATAATATACAGCAAGACCGTCAGCTAATGCAGTGGCAGCCATGTTGACGTCGGTAAACGTGACCTTGAGCATGGAGGAAGCTGTAGGTATTTTCATGATGCTCTCCACTGTGGCCCATGAGTTTTGATCTTCAATGGATGTCTTGAGTTCGTCGATAGGTTGAACTGTGAGAAGCTTATCAAGTTTCTTAAGGAAAACTGTTCTTCTTGCCCTGAGAGCTGGAGATGACATGACAGTAAATCCTCGTTCAGAGAGAGTGGTGGTGGCTGTTGTAGTGAGAGTGGTGGTGGCTGTTGTAGTGAGAGTGGTGGTGGCTGTTGTAGTGAGAGTGGTGGTGGCTGTTGTAGTGAGAGTGGTGGTGGCTGTTGTAGTGAGTAGTTTCTCTGCATCTTCGTCATCATTGCAGACAACAATAAATGCTTCTTTCAGGGTCAATATGGTGTTAAACTTCACCTGTAGCACGCTCTTAACAGCAACTGCTAGAGCAAGTTTGGATGAATCATTCACAGTGCCACTGTTGGGTTTGATCTTGACACGATTTGCATAGCTCATCGTGATGAAGGTAGAAATTCCCCTCCCCAACGGGGATCGTAGGGAGACTGAAAACCGAAAGTCAGAGCTGCTGTGACAGCACTGGGCAGAGTCAACAAGCAGAATCCCGAGATTAATGTAAAGCTTCCAAATTCGGTCCTCCTCAAGGACCCTAGCTCTTTAATGTTGGGGCTGTCTAAGAATCAAGTAACTAGTTTAACTGCGCTCTTACAGTCTTATCCTGATATTTTTTCGGATGTGCCGAAAAAATGTACACTAGGACATCATGACGTAGATGTTGGAAACTCTAAACCTATTAAACTCTCCCCCTACAGAGCTAATCCTGAAAAACAGAGGCTACTCCAGCAGGAGGTAGATTTTCTGTTAGAGCATGGGTTAGTGGAGGAGTCATCTAGTCCGTGGGCTTCACCGTGCATCCTTGTTAACAAAGCTGATGGAGGGTTTCGAATGTGTACAGACTACCATAAGGTGAATGAGGTCACAATTACAGATGCTTATCCTCTGCCACGTCTGGATAACGTAATCGACTTTGTGGGTAAGGCTACTGTTGTAATCCAAATTAGACCTCCTTAAAGGTTACTATAAAGTACCTTTAACAGATAAGGCGAAGGAAATCTCTGCCTTTGTAATTCCAGGTCATTATCAGTATTCAGTTACACCCTTCAGAATGAAAAACTCGCCTGTATCATTCCAGAGACTGATCCATCAGGCTATTAAAGGACTTGAAGGCACCGCCGCTTACCTAGATGATATAGTTGTTGTGTTGGACACTTGGGACCAACATATGTTTAGGCTTAAGGCTCTCTTTGAGACCTTCCAGAGATTTCACTTAACTGTTAATTTATCAAAGTCATCTTTGGTCAATCTACTATTAATTTTTTGGTCCATGAAGTAGGTAATGGCAAAGTGGCCCCTAAATTTTCAAAAAGTCTTGTCATTAAAAATTATCCAGTACTCCCTGACAGGAAATCCCTTCAACGTTTTCTAGGGTTGGTAGAGTTTTATAGAAGATTCTGTAAAATTTTTGCAGATATTGTTGCCCCTCTAACCTCACTTACCAGTCACAAAGTTCCCTTTAATTGGACCCCAGAATGTCAAAATGCCTTTACGAAAGCAAAGAGATTACTTTGTACTGCACCCATTCTTTTGTCTCCAGACTTTTCAAAACCATTCTCCTTACAGATAGATGTTTGTGAGTTTGGGGTGAGGGCAGTACTTCTGCAATCTGGGGACGATGGGTTGCAGCCTGTGGCATACTTCTCAACTAAGTATGCACCACACCAGAGGGCCTACTCCACCATTGAGAAGGAGGCCCTTGCTCTGATATTGGCATTAGAGCACTTCGATATTTACCTGGGGTAGTCCTCTCAGGTGGTCACCATCTACAGCGACCACAACCTTCTGGTATACATCCAATCCATGAAGAATCATAACACAAGACTCATGCGTTGGAGCATCAGGCTGCAACCCTACAATTTAAAAATTATTCACATCTCTGGAAAAGACAATATGCTGGCTGATGTATTATCTCGAATCTAATACATATTAGGTAAGGATGTGTTAGAGACTTTGGGTAGAGCCAGCTCTTTTTTTTCCCTTGTGGTTTTTTTTTTTAGTGAGGGGATATTCTGCTACTGACAGCAGGTATCTTGGACCTATGTTAGCCCTATCATCTGCTGTCTCACTCTAAAGTTTAAAGCCGGACTTTATGTCTTGAGAAAAGTTCAGCTTTATCTAATGAGTGGGATGGTTGAGGGGAAAGGTGGTCCCATTATTGTAACTTGCCATGGCAGTACTCTACCTATTTGAGGTGGAAGCCTAGTCCTGAGCCCTCTTGTGGTGGGGATGTTGCATTAAAGAGTACTTCACCTTATTTGGAGAATGTTAAACACACCCATATAGGCTGCCTCACCAACCAGCAAACCATCTTGTTTAGGATCTTGTGATCGGGGCCCCATCATCAGATCAAACCCTTGGTTCAGCCACCATCTTGTTAAGGATCTGGTGATCGGGGCCCCGTCATCAGATCAACACCTTGGTTCAGTCAATCATAATGTGGATCTGGCAATGGTAAAGGTGACGGGATTCCACTCACATGTTTACCATTGTCATTCCCACCCTGAGCTGGTTGTTGAACGGTTGTCTCTGTCTCTTAGCTGCTGTTTTGCCTTGACTACCATGGCGTGCACTAATACTACTCTATTTGTATATAGTGTACATAGTTGTACAAATCTGTAAATACTTGGTGAAGGAAAATACAATTCAGATCTATAATTGCTTGATGAAGGAAAATATAATTCAGATCTATAATTGCTTGGTAAAGGAAAATACAAATTCAAAGCTTTCTACTGTGTTTCTTTGCTCCAAGCTCCCTTTTACACTCAAGATAACAGACCTTGAAAACCTGAGGATGTAATATTAGCCAAAGCACAAAACATCTACACCACAGGTTTAGACTCCATAGCTATCAGTAGCAGATTCAAAAAGACATCTCCTTCAGGAAGGTGCTAAGGAAGTCACACTTTTTTTATTTTGGTCTAATTTCAATGAGATTTTCACAGTGATTTATACAGCTTTTAAAAGCCTATACAGTGTTTGTTGTGACTTTTTGCCTTTAAGTTAGATAGAAAAAAATAAATTGTGCCAAATTTTAGGGGTTACAAAACTTTCCTATAATTGTTAGCCCAATCCTTTTTAGCGAAAATGTCAGTAGATTCAATAAAAAAAATGTTGAAGTTAGTGATTTTTTTTGTGGGGAAAAATCAATAAAAACAAAGCTGTAAAATATATCTGAAATTCTGCCAGGGTGTTTGTAAAGCCATCAATACTCAATAATGTGTGGAAAAAGCATGACAATCCTATTAATACTTTTTGCAAAAAATGGAACACAATGTCAATAACTTATTTCTGAGTTATTCAGCATGTTGCATACGTCAACACTTGTTGAGACCCCACAGGCGACTGAGCTAGCATGAGTCCCTGCACTTGAATTGAGGTGTCAGAGATGTTGGTATGTAGTGTATTTTGAATGAAACAATCATAAAAATCATAATTTTTGGAGAGAAATAAAAACACTAATTGCCAACCTGTATTATTTATGACAGCAAGAACAAAAAAAATTACATTTAAGGAAAAACATACTTAGAAATACGATAGAAACAAGCTGATTACACCAAATTGTTGCCAAATGGTGCACTATTTTTTGGTAAGAAAACATTTTTTACCATAATTTTTCAATCTTTTCCTAATCACTCGAAAAAGGCTCGCCCTTCCCTTCAAGAGCCTCAGACAGGTTGACAGGTCATTTTAGGATTAAGACTCAAGTCAGAATTCAGTACCTGACGTACCAATAAATCTATCTACTATACGTTTCTCGCCTCAGTGTGACTTAACAATTGTGTAAGGCAGATTGAAATGTCACCATAAGATTTCTCTCCTTACTATGGATTTTTTGGTGAACGAGGGATAAAGATAAAGTTATTCCACACAAACTTTGTAATTTCAACAACAAAACTTGGTGCATTTCTTGTTAATTACAATAATATATTTAGCTGGATTTAGAATTTTGAATTGAAAATAGAAATTGTAACTGAAGATTAAATTTTGTTTTAATTAGTAAACAAATTTAGTGTAAAATGCAACTCAGATCAGTAAGTTATGAAAGATATTTAGTGCAGTATGTATTCCTAGGTGTTAATATATAGCCATTAATCTGTAGCCTTACAGTGACATTATGTTTTGCAAAGTTCTACAAAAAACAGTAAAAGTGCAAAAATATTGCCTATAACGAGGATGTAAAAGCTCCTGCCAGCTGGGCGAGGGTGATAGGCTGCGGACCTTCCAGGGTTGGCATTTCCTTAGTGTCTACTTCTTCCCGTCTCTTGGGGTCTTTGATAATCTGCGAGATCCACTTACTGATGAGCCCAGCTTCCAGCAGCCGCCGGATCTGCTGGTTGAACTTGCTTCGGTACGGACACCCAGCGCTCAAGGCCCAACCGATGTCCGAGGGAAAGAAGTCATTGGTGGCTATGTGTAGCTTCCGTTCTCCAGTCACAGAAGTGAACCTGTCATAATTCACCACCACATAAAGCAGTTCACCATCTGTTCCTCATCACAGTGTAAAATTAACTTAGTACTTCATGAGTTTAAAGTTCACTGTCTGTACCTTACCACAGTATAATGTTTACCCTCTGTATCTCACCAGATCTGCTTTCAACTTTAAGTATTTAAGTGAGGCAAAAGGTGTCAAGCTAACTTCCACCTCTTCAAGGGGGACTCCTTGGCTTTTGGTCAGAGGAATTGGACCTTCTGGTCTTCTACCTCCAACCGAACCTAATTATCCCCCACTCCCCCCTTCCCTACCACAGCCTTCCCATCCCTCCTTTCCATTCCCTGTCCTTTCCCCATCCTTCCCTTCTCCTTCCTTTCCTGCTTTTGGCTTTTGTTTTTTTTTCTCTCTGAAATTATATCTCCTAGTTTGGGGAAAGGGTTTCGTTGTCTGTCTCATTCTGTTGAGGTCCTTGGTGGTGGTGGTGGTGTTTGCTGTGGAATCTGGATCATCTGGGTAGAGTATAACATTGCAGGCTGCACTGAGGGCTCTCTTGGGCACAGAGAAGGATATACGATCCCTTTCCTCCACATTCCCTACCCCTTTTTTCTCCCTTTCTTTTACATAAAAAAGGAGAAACTTATCATGGAGACCCATACCCATGACCTATCTCCTCCCAGGCCCTTTCCTGCAGTACCCCATACTGACCCTGACAGGCCTTCAGACCATTCTTTGAACCTCTCTTCCAACCCAGTACCTTAGGTTCCGTTACCCTCCAATGGTACCGCAGTTTCGACCGACTCTTTAGACATGACTTCTATGTGGCTTTGGCTACGATCCCGGCTTCTTCACATACAGTCTTTAACCTTTCATCCAAACGACCTCGACCTGTCACCGATGATCCTACCTCAGTTTCCTATCACATTTCTAAGAAGTATCCAACTAAGCAATTACTTCCCTTACACTTTATTTTTCAAAGTCCTTCTTTGACAAAATTCTTTACACTCCAACCAACTTCTACTACTGACTATCTTTCCGACCACAGCACCAGCATGGGACTCCTTCGCGATGTTGGGCACAACATTTCCTTCCATGTTCTTAAGAGTGGCATACGAGGTGTCACAGTACAAAATGCAGACTTTCTCACTTGTAATGAAGACATTCTGGAGCAACTCAAGCTCCAGAATCTCCCGATCATTAAAGTTGACACTTACATACTCCCTGCCCATGGGCGGAAGCGCTATCCTTGCAATATAGCGAGGCTAATTTTTGACAGTCGTGAACTGCCACCATCTGTTTACTAAGCGGGACAATGCCTACAAGTGTGGGGCTTCTGCCACTGACCTGCAAAATATTGCAGGTCAGTGGCAGAATCCCTTGTCTGTGGTGCAGCTGACCATAGCAGTCCATCCTGCAGTCACCCTCCCTCTTTCTTTAACTGCAAAAAGGCACACCCTGCCTATTCTACCCATTGCCAGATTTTCTTAAGAAAAAGAGAGATCCTTTGTCTTAAAGAGAAGAGGGCTTCTCTTATACTGTGGCAGTTTCTCTCTAGGGTCCCATGGCTTTCTTATTCTAAGGTTGCTAGACAGCTCTAGACCCTGGTGGTGCCTGCTTCCACAATTGCCTCTGTGTCCCTTCTACAATCACCTCTGTGTTAACCTTTTTACGGTCCTGGGCTCTGAGGTTCCAACCTCATCATCTCTTACTGTCCCTACTTCTTCACCTTCCCACTCTCATGTTTCAATGTCTATGCGTCACCTCCACCTAAATCGATGCCATATAGCCCTTCTCCGAAGTCTACATCTTAACTTACGTCCAAATCTTCTTCAACCCCCAAACCACGTGACATTCCCAAACATGCTTCTCTATCTCTGAATCTAGACCTTTACCTCGAGATTCATTCGATACTGTTGTTGAAGTTCATCCACCCCCATCTACAGTTGTTCCCTCGTCTGTCACTCCGGAAGTTTCTGCTTGTCAAGACAACTCTTCCCCTTCTTTGGTGTCTTCTTTTCTCTCCATTTTTTACCCAAACTACATCTTCCTCTGCTGCCAAGCTCTCTCCGTCTTCCCTCTCATCTGAAACTATTGAAGCCATCTCCGGGTTTATTGAGGAGACAACACCTATGATGGACACCAGTCCATCCCCTGACACTTCACATTCTCACCTTCCGCGCCTTTCTTCACACTGCCTTTCTTCACACTGCCTTTCTTCACACTGCCTTTCTTCAAGTCATCCCAATATTTTACTCCTTACTATCTTCCTAATGCCTCATCATGTTGACTTTACTGACCCTCTTGGTCAGTAGACATCTACAAAATGTTTCTAATATACTCTATTAGCTGATCATGGCTAATTTACAGTGGAATATTCAAGGCCTCAGGGAAAATCGGGGTGAGCTTCAGGTATTGCTCTCCCAGGTTTTCGTTGTTTGGGTATGTTTACAAGAACCAAAATTGTGCTCTTCTGTTTTCCGTCCCATCTTGGGCTATATTTTATTACATTCATTGGATCCTTTTCCCGATGGGACATTTAATGAAAGTGCATTTCTCATGAACCACGGTGGTATACCACATTATCGGATCCTTGTCCATACTGCACTGCATTACACTGCAGCCCGCATCTACTTGGACAAGTGGTATACAATCCACTCTTTATATCTTTCTCATCGGTCATTATCTATTCCGGATGTGGCATCTCTTGATTTCTTCTCTACCTCCTCCTCCTCCTCCACTCCTCTTATTAGAGTTTAACGCTCCTCATTTCCTCTGAAGAGGGTCTCACTGTGACTCTCGTGGTGATCAGTTAGAGGTTCTTCTCACTTCTCTTCCCCTCCATGTTTTAAATACAGGTACGTATTCCCACTCAAACTCTTTCTTGCATAAATCTCTTAATTTTCTCCTCAACTGCTCTCAACTCTTCTGGTCAGTGCTTCCTGATTTATATGACAGTGATCATTTTCCTATTTCATATATATTCTCGACCTCCTCGTATCCCACGTTGGCAGTTCGAACAGGTGAATTGAGTCATCTACTCACATCAAACTGTTTTCAGTGAAGAACCTCCTTTTTTCCGAACTGCTGAGCTATTACAACTCTTTGTTTTCGGTTTTAACCGCATCCTCAAGTACAATTCCTCAAACCTCAGGTAGGCACCCTCAGAAATGTGTGCCTTGATGGTCTCCTACTTGTGCTCGGACAGTGCGTTTGAAAAGTGCTGCATGGGGCCGATATTATTATCTTAGGACCACAGAGCGAGGGTGGTTGCCCGACATGTCATCCGAGAAGGTAAACGTACATTTTGGCAGATTATGTTTCTACCGTCACTTCGACTTTCTCTATGAGTGCAGTTAGGAAAAAAAATACGGAAACTGAGCGGCAAATTCTCTCCAGAAATGGCTCCGGTTCTTAATGTTGGTGGTGTCAGTATAGAAAGTCCTCTTGAAGTTGCCACAGAAACTGGAAATTATCCTGTCCACATCTCTGAGAAGCTCCATCTATGTCCATCGTTTCTTTCCTCTAAGTCTGCCAGAGAGTTACTGCCTTTAGACTTTTCTTCTAGCAGAGAAGGGTTTTATAATATGTCTTTTACAATTCCAGAATTGAGTCAACACTTTCCGTTTGCCGATCGTTGGCAGCTGGGCCAGATGGCATTCACATTCGTATGCTTCAGTATTTACATCCGTCAGCCCTCGCAGTCCTCTTATGTCTTTTTAAACTTATCTGGTCGCAAGAGGTTCTTCCCAGCCGTGGAAAACTGCTGTTGTTCTTCGTTTTCGTAAACCAGGTACTTCAGGCCATGATGCTTCACACTATCGTCCCATTGCTCTTACCAGAACAGTTCGCAAGTTGATGGAACATCTAGTAAATAGACGTTTGGTGTGGTATTTAGAGACACACAATAGTGTTTCCACTCAATTTGGCTTTCGTAAGTTCCACTCTGCTACTGACGCGTTACTTCAGTTAGATACCTATGTTCGTAATGCCTTTGCTAGTAACCATTCGGTTATAGCAGTCTTTTTTTATCTTGAAAAGGCATATGACACTATTTGGAAATATAACATCTTGGCCCAAGCTCATTCCTTAGGCCTCTGAAGCAATCTGCCACTTTTCCTTAAAAACTTCTTATCATTTCCATGTTCAGGTTAATAATTTGCTTTTCCCTGACTTTGTCAAGCTGGTGTTCCTCTGGGATGTGTTCTTAGCACCTCTCTTTTTCTACTTGCTGTAAATGATCTGAGCCTGTGTTGTCCCATCTAATATTTGGTCATCATTTTATGTTGGTGACTTTGCTATAGTTTGTGCAGGCGCTGACTGTCGCCTAGTAGCAGCCTCACTCCTCCAGAATGCTATCAACCGTGTTTCCCATTGGGCCACTAATCGTGGGTTTAAATTTTCTAGTGCTAAAACACACCAGATTACTTTCACGAGACGTTCTGTCACTGATACTCCATTGTACCTGTATGGCTCCTTTATTCCTGAATGTGATACGGTCAGATTTCTCGGCCTTCTGTTTGATCGCCAGCTGTATTAGAAACTTCACATTACCACCCTGAAAGCAGCTTGCCATAGCCGGCTGAACCTCCTTAAAACCCTCTTTCGTGGGGAACCCAGATCGTCGAACTCTACTTAGACTGCATTCAGCAATAATTTTGTCGAAACTAGACTATGGCGACAGATATATTCTGCAGCCTCTCCCACAACTCTTTCCAAACTTGATCCCATCCATCATCAGGGATTACGTTTATGTTAGGAGCTTTTCGCTCCTCACCTGTCGAGAGCCTATATAGAGGCAAATGTTCCATCCTTGAATGACCGACGTGATGCCCATTGTTATGCAGGGTTCTGCATGACATGAATATACGTATACTATATATAGATAGTGGAGAGTGTGCCATAAATTTCATGAATTAGAAAAAGAACACAATAATAATGTATAACCTTTGGATAAATGTCAACCATAATTTTATAAATATGCTATGCACCTTGTGGGGACTGTGTTAGTGTAACAGTGAAATGTGAGGAAATCCAGCTAGGGATTTATTTTCCAACTGTGTGTTGGTGAGTGGAGCAGCGTTGCTTGGGGTAGAGTCACATGGTGGCGGCATGGGGAGAGTGAGGTTGGCGAGACGCCACCTAGTTTCAGCTAAGTTTGTGATGTTGCATTCCCTTTTGTGTAGCTAAACCAAGCCTTAGGCACTTTTATTGTTGACCAGTATGCTCCACTGGGCTCTGACATGGTCGAGGCTTGTTGGCTAAGAGAAGTATGAAGAGGTGTTTTTGGAGTGTGTATATATTATTAATCTAAGTAAATAAATGTATTTTTTAATAAAGAAGGAATTTTTTGTGTGAACCTTCGGATACCCCAACCCATCGGAGCACTAAACAATGGTTTAATGTCTTCTGTTTCCACTGGGATAGACCTGGGAGGCCTAGTTTTACAGGTGAATTGCGTAACTTTTACCCCTTTGCCCTTAGACAAGACATTAGGCCTCAGGTAAACCCAATTTCTGCATAACACCCATTGCCTCCATTATTTTTTCCACTCTCATGACCATGGTCCTTCTACATACAGGATAGTAAAGGACGTTAGTAGAGGTAGCTATTTTCTTCGTCTTCACCCACTCTTGACTTCTCTTCATTTCCCCTTTTTATGGTCATCTTTCATCTAACTTTTCTCTTGCCCCTTGGAAGGTTCTGAAAGTTTGTGTCCGTTCTTCCCCACTGTCGTGCTTGAAAGCTCAAACACCTATAGTGGCTTCTCGCTCCCTTTTTCTTAACCACTTCCTGTCTTATTCTCATGCCATTAGAGTTTACACTGATGGTTCTAAATCCTCTGACTGTGTCAGGTTTCCAGCAGTGTTCCCAGACAGTGTTATTTGTTGTCATTGATTAGACTCAGCTAGCATTTTCACAGCTGAACTATATACAATTCTCATAGCAGTTATCCATATTGCACCCAGGCCTACCTCAACGTTTGTGGTAGTCTCGGACTCCTTTAGTGTTTTACAAGCTATCAAAAAATTTAATTCACCTCATCCTCTAGTTCTTCGTAAACAACTTTGGTTGCGCCACATTTCTAGCAAAAACAAAGAAATCATTATTTGCTGAGTCCCTGGTTATGTTGATGTTCATGGCAACGAGCAGGCAGACTGCTGCAAGGTCAGCGGTACATGACCTCCCTGTTTCATATTGAGGTATTCCATTCTCAGATTATTTTGCTGTAATCTCTAGCCACCTTCGCAGCCATTGGCAACAACATTGATTCAGACGTGGTTGGAAGACTATGGTTTCTTGTCTTCGCATCGGGAACACTCGTCTCACTCATGGGTATCTCATGGAGAGGCGCCCAGTTCCACCGTGTGCAAATTGTCAGGTTCCAATTTCTGTTTGTCATATTCTATTGGACTGTCCTGTCTATCAGCGAACACGCAGAATTTACCTCCGTCGTCGTCACCGCTCTAACACCCTTATTTTATCTTCCCTCCTCGTTGACGGCTTCATATTTGACACACACTCCCTCTTTCACTTTTTGTCAGCAATAGATTTAAAACATAACCTTTAATTATACTCTACTACTCCTCACCACCCTTCCTAACTCAATCTATGTTATACTTTTCACCCTCGCTAGTCTCAGATCAAGTATATTCCCCCTTTTAGCACACCCAACCCTGCAGCGCTGTATGACTCTTACAAGTTTTGATTATAATAGTAAGCCAACCTCCAGTCTTTCCTTGTGACATGGACAAATTCACTAGTGTGATTCATTTCTGGACAGTTTCAAGGGTAAAGGTCAGATGGTCTACGGTCTTTCTAATATTAACTGGACTAATTAAGTGTAGAAATTCAGTCCAAAGGCCAATACTAGACAGTATGTCCCACTCTGTGGGTATGCCTATTTTTGGTGTCTGATCATATAAGAGAGACGGAAGGTTGTTGGATATTGTAGGAATGACTAAGAAGGTCCATGAGAGAACCCGTTGAGATGACAGTCTGTTGAGGGAAAAATTGTTGGGACGATTGGGAGACGAACTCCGTAAAACATAAGGCAGACTAGAGAGAATTTCTGCGGAGAGATACAGAGGCGCACACAGGTCTGGTGTGGAGGCTGAGGCTGGGGTAATGGACTGTATGCCTTAACAATTGGTACATGACTTGTTCTCATAAGATTACACTTGAAATATTTTATATAATTAATTATTAAAGTAGTTTAGTGGCAAGAGTGTTTACCAGGTGGGAGGAAGTGATGGTATTGTGGTGATAATGAAGAACTCTTTAGTCTAAGTGTGTTTACGGAGAAGTAAACTCCGCCCCTCAACATCCCTATCCCTGGAATGACAAGGGCAGCTCCAATTTCTGGAATAAGGAGCCCTTCACGAGCATCAAGGAGACTATTATTATTATTATCACCTTTATCATTAATATTATAATATTCTTGGGGAAGCAAATCAGCAGTGGTCATACTGCACAGACAAGATCAGCTTAATAGAACAAACTGATTTTAGCTAAGGATTTATACCACTAGCACCAGGTAAAAGATGGCTAAGAAGCCATTCAGTGCATAAGTGTATCTTACTTATTTGTCGGTATCACCAGTACCAGTATATAAACCATAGATATAAATGATGGAGGGTACTGTACCTGATAGCTATCCTGTCCTCCATGTAGAGCCTCCAGGTTATGAAAGCATACTTGGTGTCCCGGGCCCTGACGAGGCATTCATCCAAGGAGGGGCATACCGTCAGCCCCTTGTACACCTTCTGGTAAAGTGAGACGTCTGATGTCTTCAGCAGCTGGTAATCTGCAGCTTCATGATCCTTCACACAAGGTAAGATCAAATTATGCGTTTACCAGCTAGATGTTAGTTAGGGTTAAAGTTTAGCGACTGTACACAAGCCTTTAAGGGTATTTTAACCATAAAAATAGGAATTTAAAGTATGCTCCTTTCTCTTATGCAGAGCTACACACACCTTTCAGTTGTTATATATGAAGCTGGATGTTACATCTGCCTGGTGGCATGTGTTTCCAAGGAGCTGTCAGCATTGCTTATCCTATAAAAGATGTTTTCCTCTCTCTTGTGATTTACCTGTGACCAGTTTCGAGGGTTCTTACTGGAAGACACTTACGGGTTTACCGTCTCCCTTTAAATACAAGGAAAATTTATTTCCCAAAAGTTCGTAGTTTATGGCATATGACCAGAATTTTGTAGTTGTCATTGTAAACTCCAGGTCACCATAGGCATAACTAGTGGTAAGATAACAGGTTTTGTTCTACAGTATATGTAATAGCTGGAAAGCATGACTCCTTGCATAGTGAAAGCTAAAGCCTAGTATTATAAGGCGGAAAAATTACGTAATCAAAACGAAACTTAAAATAGTGGATACAGGACAGATAAACTCAAATTTAGAAAATGCAATAGAAAACTGATTAATAATGAAGTGAGGTTAGTGAAGCTAAGTGTCAAGTAATGTTACTGAAGCAAATATTCTGGGTGTCTTTACTTAAAAATTGGCATAAGAGTTTAGTGCTTTTTGTGAATACGTATAATTAAAAACTTGTTAGATAAATACATGATAATTGATGGGTACGAGTAGGGTCTGGCTAGCATGTTGAAGGCTGCTGTGGTGTCTCTTCTTAATTTTATTTATATCAATTGTCCAATGTATGTTATGCATACTATGGGATTTTCAAATATGTTCATGTTCAATGTTCCGAAAATATTTGTTTTCATTTACTGAACATACATGAGGAGCCACTTACAGGTTCTGTGATGACCTCTAAATATACTGTTAATACACAAGGCACTACAACGACATTTTATTCCTACCTGGATGCCCCAGGCAAGATCTGACTGGACAAGATCCTCCAAGAAGTTAAGAGTCGGGGAGAGTTTAGGCAGAGTGAAGGAGGCAATAAGCATGGCAACATACGAGGTAAGAGTCACCAGAGACACAGTGATCCAGGTGGCTACCAGCACCCGTGGCCCGTTTCCCACACTCCAGTGACAACCCTGCCTAAAAAAAAAAATAGAATTAAATTATGAAACATTCAAGGTTTGTGCTTTAACTCCAGCAGGTTGTATATACACCTATACATATTTATAATAATAATATTAATTTAATTTTAGCATGATATATGTTTGTAGGAGGGAGTATAACAATTGGGTGTACATGCCAAAAGCCCCTTTACTTACAGAGCATTTCGGGCAAATTGAAGACTAAAGATTAATAAGGGAATAACAGTTCAGTAATTGTACATACGGTCATTAGGTGAGTTAATGAATATAAGAAATTGAATATTCTATTAGATTATGCTAAATGGCATTAATTAGTTTGGTAGAGGAGAATTACAGTTTTGATTATCAATCTAAAGTGGACACATTGTAATGATTAACATTTGAAAGGATTACAGATATTGAGAAAAAGTATATATTGATTATAATGTTTTATCTATGTTCATGATATTGAGCAAATGCACGTATAGTTTTTACATATGTATTTATGATGGGCTAGGATAGGTTAAGAAGATAGTTTTAAAAATGCTAACTAAGCCAGTGATTCTGGAGATTTCTGGTACAGTTCCAGATTTTGGGCTCTTTTATGTACATTGTACATTATGTATCATGTGCTTTAAACATTCTGTGGAGAGGGAGCATGGACACAGGGGTCTTCCAACAGATGCTAAAAACGACAGACATAGCCACACTCCACAAAGGTGGCAGTAAAGCAATGTCAAAGAACTACAGACCGATAACGCTAACATCCCATATCATTAAAATCTTTGAAAGGGTTCTAAGAAGCAAGATCACCATTCATCTAGATACCCATCAGTTACACAACCCAGGGCAACATGGGTTTAGAGCAGGTCGCCCCTGCCTGTCCCTACTACTGGACCACTATGACAAGGTCCTGGACGCTCCAGAAGACAAACAAAACGCAGATGTTGTATACACAGTCTTTGCAAAAGCCTTTGACAAGTGTGACCACGGTGTAATAGCGCACAAAAAGCGTGATAAAGGAATAACAGTTAATAGATGGATCTATAATTGTGTGATAAATGGTTTTGAAAACCGACAAGTTGAAGAATTGAGACACTTATGCAACATATGGGAATCTTTATTGAAGAAACGTTTCGCCACACAGTGGCTTCATCAAGTCGAATACAAAGCAGGCTGAGGGACTGATTACCTCAAACTCCTCCTCTCCTTATACCTTCCTGCTTTGTATTGGACTGATGAAGCCACTGTGTGGCGAAACGTTTCTTCAATAAGTTCAACTGCCTCCCAGCATACATAAGGGGGATTATCAATAGACCCCTGGGTGTCTTAAAGAAGGCGCTGGACAGGCACCTAAAGTCAGTACCTGACCAGCTGGGCTGTGGTTCGTACGTCGGTTTACATGCGGCCAATAGTAACAGCCTGGTTGATCAGGTCCTGATCCACCACGTGACCTGGTCACAGACCGGGCCGCAAGGGCATTGACCCCCGAAACCCTCTCCAGGACTAATTGTTCTGTAAATGTAGGTTGCACAGTAGTAAGAGTGAATGTTTTGTACAGTGAGCAGGTTTAGGTCTTTGAAATGTGGAGGGGAAGGTGGTGTTGTCTAGCAGTGGATGGTGTGATCATTCACACAGCAGTTTTTTGTTAGGTTATTTTTAGCTTTAGGTGATTTGTTGTTGTGGAACCCCAGGTACAAATAGCGTAGGTGAGGCAGGGGTAGATCAGTGAATAGTATAGTGTAAGTAGTGCTGTTTGTGGTACATAGTAACGTATCTTTGAGAGGATTCCAACTGTTTTAGATCATTTTTGTGTGTTGGATATGGGAGTTGAATTTCAGGTTGCTGTGATGGTGTAGACCCACGAATTTTCCCTCGTTATGTATAGCAATAAGGATGTTGTTAAGCATAATGTTTAGTTGGACCTCATTTGCTCTACTCCCAAACATAATGTAAAAGGTTTTGTCTATATCAAGTGGAAGTTTATTGACAGTCATCCAGGCTGCTATTTTAGCAAGCTCTTCATTAACAGTAGTATTGAGTGAGGCTAGATTAGGGTGGGAGATGACACAAGTCGTGTCGTCAGCAAAGAGAATAGGCGTAAGTTGTTGTGATACGCTTGGTAGGTCGTTGATGTATAAAAGGAAAAGGAGGGGACCAAAAACGCTTCCCTGTGGTACACCAGTGTCCAGGGGTCTTGTTGAGGAGGTTGTGTCCTTGATAGAGACGTATTGTTTTCTATTAGTAACGTACGACTTGGTGTATGCAAGTGCGTGGTCTCTTATACCATAATAATCAAGCTTGAGGAGTGGGATGTTGTGGTCTACTGTATCAAAAGCTTTCATAAGGTCGATAAAGAGTCCAACGGGTATTCGTTTTTTTTTAGTGCAGTGTAAAGTAGGTCTAGCATTTTTATTATTGCGTCACTTGTGCTTTTGTTTCTCCTGAAGCCAAAGTGGCGGGGGTTTTGAGGATGGTTTGTGATGTTATGATGTAGTATAACTTCTTGTGTATAAGCTTCTCGAAGATTTTGGAAAGTAAAGGTAAGTTTGATATTGGCCTATAATTGTTTACATCTGTTGCGTCACCACCGTTGTGCATTGGTGAGTGATGCCGGGAAAGTGTTAGTTTCTAGTGATTTATTAAAGACTAATGCAATGGTGGGTGAAAGGATTTGAACTGCTCGTTTGTACAGTAGTGGTGGCACTTGGGTTACATTTCCTGAGTTGATTTTTTTTGAGTTAATAATCATGGTAACCTCAGTGGGTTCCGTTGGAGCAAGGTAAAGGTATGTTGGGAAGTTTCCATCTAGATAATCATTAGCTCGGGCATTGGTAATTGGAGTTTTACTGGCGAGATTTGATCCAATGGTTGAGAAGAAGTCGTTTATCGTGCTAGATGTATCAATAGTTTGGATTTTCGGTTCGTTTGGTTTAGTTAATACCATATTACTAGTTGTGTTCGGTTTGTGGTGCCCAGGATCTGAGAGTGTCTTCCAGGTCTTTTTAATATTTTCTCTCATTTCAGTGAATCTATTAGAATAGTATAGTTGCTTGGAA
The DNA here is from genome assembly GCA_009830355.1 of Cherax destructor. NCBI lineage: Eukaryota > Metazoa > Arthropoda > Malacostraca > Decapoda > Parastacidae > Cherax > Cherax destructor. Next base: position 41,503 of record WNWK01009761.1, read on the forward strand.
TTTAATTAATTTGGTGAGGACTGACATATAGTGTTTGATAAATTATTTAGTTATTAAGCCGCTTCTATATTGTTTTTCATATTGATGTTTCATATTGATGTATCTTAGGATGCTGTTAGTAAGCCATGGATCACTTAGTCTTTTATTTGTGATCTGTTTAGTTTTTATGGGAAAATGTTTGTTATATAGTTTATGTATTTTGTTTACAAATATGTCTACCCATGCATTGATACCAACATCATTGGAAAATTCTGTTGGCCAGTCAACTGAGCTTAGTTCTGTAGTGAAGTTACTTATTGATGCCTCATCATAGAGTCGAAAAGAGAACTTATTATATTCCATTGGTTGCTTACAAATGTTTGTTAGGAGGAAAGTTGGGTAATGGTCAGTAGTGTTGTCCGTGATTATCCCCGCCTTTTGAGGGGCTAGTATGTTTGTCCATATATGGTCAATTATGGTCGCACTCGTCTCAGTTAGTCTTGTTGGTTTTGTAATTGCTGGTATGAGTAGTGTATTGTTCATATTGTTAATGAAGTCAGCAACAGGTTGGTCATCTGTTAGGCCAAGGTTGATGATAAAGTCTCCTGCTAGTAGTAGGTGGTGCTTATTCAATTGTGTATCTGTAATCAGTGTTTTTAGTTTATCACTAAAGACTGGAATATTAGTATGGGGCATCCTGTATATGGCCCCAATTGCTATAGGGTTTTTTAAGTTTTTTAGAGAAACGTTTGCAAATATATGTTCACCATATTCATCATTGAAAGATATGGTGTTACTACATAATAGTTTATTACAATAATAGATGGCAATACCTCCCCCAGTTTGTTCTAGCTGCAGTTGTGGATTGTTGTGTATCCTGGCAGTGTGTAGATGTCTATTGTGTCTTGCTTAAGCCAGGTTTCAGTAGGAATAATGCAGGAGAAGGTTGTCTTTAATGAATCTAGGAGTGCCAGGAGGTCATAGTGTTTACTTAGGGATCTAATATTGTAATTCAAAATTGTAATATTTCTTGCATGGCTGAGGACAGTACTGGCTTCTGTTGCTGTGAAGTAAAGGCAGTTGCTTTCAGTTAAATGGTGACTGGGATTTAGATTATATAGATTCAGTTCAGGATCGATGTCAGCATTGATCATTTAGGGTTAACTGGTAAATATTTAAATGTTTATGAATTGCAGAAGGGTGATAAAAGGTAATATTAATATCTGTAAAAAGGGGTGTTTGAACAATAATGGTGTAAGTGTATATTGTTCCAGTAGATTGTAGATACTAATAAATATATAGTGATATAGCAGTAATAAAATATAATGAACGATTAAAACAAGATACATCAATAGCACCTAACTGTTATTGTTAAACTGTTGATGGACAAAATTATCAAACTTTTAATTTATATACATTTCAGCACAAATACAAAGAGTGCATAGGCTGCATGTACATGAACTGCTCAATATTTTACTTTACATAAAAATAATAAATAAAATTTGAGTAGTTTTGGTGACAGGTGATTCACAGGCTTAATGACCCATGTACACAATCAACTGACTTTAAGCATAAAGTAAGAGCTAACTCCTTTTTTATAGTGCAGATTATTTTTAACAATTAAAAGTATTATTGCAGAGAAGGTACTAAAAGCTGCGTACGAGAGGAAGGCGCCGAATATTTTGAGTAACACTTGAGAGAAGGAAGTGGGGGGTTGAGGCCGAGTAGCCTGGCAGGCGGCGTAATACATCACACACATCACCACTAACGCTCCTGTGATTCCCACCCACATCTGCAACACACATGCAACACTTGTAGAACAGTATGTGTAGCAAAATAACACGTGTGGCACAACACCTACAGCACAATAATATTGTTGTACAGGCAATAACGTTCATGCTTGAGAAACTATATTAACATTATTTTAGTACTCTTTGTACTAATTCTGCACTCCGAGCAAGACGCTCGGTAGACAGTGCAAAACACCTCCGACGAAATGCAGGTATTCAGTGAGTATCAGTAGTTGTAGTGACATTTACAGAGCACTTTGACTACGTAGGTCACTCAGTGCTCAGTCATAAAATTGCACCTAAAGTCAGTACCTGACCAGCCGAGCTGTGGTTCGTACGTCAATTTGCGAGTGGCCAGCAGTAACAGCCTAGTTGATCAGACCCTGATCCACCACGAGGCCTGGTCTCAGACCGGGCAGCGGGGGCGTTGACCCCCGAAGCCCTATTGAAGGTATACTCCAGGTATACAAAAGCAAAGACAAGATTAACAAATAATAAAAGCAACGAATAAATACCCATTACAAATAAATCCTATCATATCAAGTTCAAATAACCAGCACCATTTAAAAATCCCATAATTATTAATGTCAAAATAAATTCGCCCGAGGACCTTACAAGCTCCTCAGTGATTTTAAAAATAATGATGAAAGCAAACAGGCATAAGCTGAAGGCAAACTTAAAATATAATACACGTCATGGAGGAGGACAGAAGCACCTGCAAACAGGGAGACAATACTGTAAGTGTAAAGAGACCAAGACTTTTTGATACCCTTCATACCTAAGGAAAATTATCATCAGACTTCTAGTTATCTTCAAGGGGGACCTGGACAAGCTCAAGTTAGCTCCTCCTGATCAGATGGGCTGCGCCTATGTTGAACTGCATGCAGCTAGCTCTAACAGACTAGTTGATCAGGCTATCAACCAGGAAGGTTGATGGCTGCGGAGGTGGTGATCCTCGGAATCCTCTTTAGGTATTTGTTACGACTTCGATATCGTAACTTAAATACAAAGGTCGTGGCTCCTAAATGGCTGCTCAGTCTGCTGTCTCGGGACATTTAAATTACACTGAAAACACAGCAACTCTCGGGCCAGCATACAATTATATGTTGAACAATATTAATATAGGAAGGAAGGACAAAAACTCACTTATACAAAAATATATATAATATAATAATGAATAACTTATAAACAACTTATAACCTACTACAAAAAAACACCTCACTCCAGTTCACTAAATGAACATTTATAAACAGGGAGGCTCCATGACACCCCCCTTTCCTGCAGGCTACTTAACCTACAGTTAAAATGTTATACTCTCCAACACAGACCCTTGCACACACTAGGGCCTTAAAAAACATGAGAGCATTTACGCACCAAATTACCTATAGTATAAACCAAAAAACTCACCAAACCATCTACTCACACTAACGCCAACCCATGACGACTTCACCCAGCAGCCTTCCTACACGTACTAACTCTCCCACACCTCATCTGCTCCTGTCTTGGCCACTCTGCTTTGACAGGAATAAAACGCGTCCAGATTGGGAATAATACCGGAGTTTTAAAACATTTTTTTTTTTTTTTTTTTTTTAATACAGTACTCCTTAATAGTAACCCAACTGAAAACCTCAAAATCGGTCTGTTTTTCATGCATAATGCTTTTAAGACTCTTAATCGTAGGAAGCAACGTTATCAGATCAAGCCCAAGCTTCTCATCACCCAGACACTGCATGATCCCTGTGGTCTTTGTGCGTACATCATGTGACTTTAACAATTTTATGAAGGCGCATTTTTTAAAGTTCTTTGACATTAAACTAAAGTTACTAAGTATTTAAGTTAGACTTCAGCATGAATATAACAATCTGTCAGCTAGATCAAAAGTACTATACCAAGGGTTGGAAGGGTCTGATGAGAGCGAGGGCCTGGTTGAGGGGTCGAGGTTTGCTGGTGCAGAAGGTGAGGGGGTCGTTGAAGTAGCCCACCGTGTAGTCCACCACCTCCTCCCTCTCACCTGTTATGGCAACGTTGAGGGAGAAATCTGCTGCGTATTTCTGCAGCTCTCCTATCACACCTACACCCGGAGACCACAAGTAGTGACAAGGAATGTCAGAGAAGTGGAACTATGCAGTAACTGAAGAACAAAAGAGCAGACCAGATGCATGATGCTATATAAATTTTAGTCAATATATGTATAAAAAAAAAAACATTGGACCATAAATTGAAGTTGGTAAATTAGACACATATGCAACACTTGGGTATCTTTATTGAGGAAACGTTTCGCCACACAGTGGCTTCATCAGTCCATACAAAGGAGAATCGTGAAGAACAGGAGGAGTTTGAGGTGGTCAGTCCCTCAACCTTGAGTCGATGTTGTCAGTCCATCAAAGTCAAGATTGATGGACTCACAACATCGACTCAAGATTGAGGGACTGACCACCTCAAACTCCTCCTGTTCTTCACGATTCTCCTTTGTATGGACTGATGAAGCCACTGTGTGGCGAAACGTTTCCTCAATAAAGATACCCAAGTGTTGCATATGTGTCTAATTTACCAACTCGTCGGTTCTCTGAACCATTCATCTACATAAATTGAAGTACCAGGTTTCCTACCACATGCAGTCTTTTAAAAATTAAAACGAAAGGTTTCCTATTATAGTAACTTATTGAAATTAAAAATACTTTCAAGAGAGGGGGGGGGGGATCTCTTATGTTGATGATGGACCTTGACTCAGTATAATTAGAATTATCATAGTCTTCCTCGGATCAAGCCTGACTATGTCCCACAACTCAGACGTCTTACAACTTTTATTACAACCCCATCTTAAATATGTTAGGCAACCATGGTGACATAGCATCCCTATCTAAGGAATACTATAACTGTACTGCTATTAGTTTAGCTCATCTCAGCGATTATGATAAATGAAATTGAAAATAAAATGAATATGGCCCAAACAACTTCATGTATCAAACTAGCGCTAGTTTAACATTTTATGTGACCACAGTAATAGTGTTCAGACCAGTGTAGGAACCGTTTTCGAGTCGTAGGCCCCACTGGCCGTCTGGGGGCTCCCTGATGTTGTACGTGAAGTTGAGCACTGAAGACAGTGCTCGCAGCATGAAATCGTCCACACACTCCTTCAGGTGGACCACTCCTTTCTTAACTTCATAGAAGGTGAAAGGAGCGTAATCCATAGTCACGATGGTGAAAGTATGGCCATGGAAATTCTGCAACAATGAGGAAATTAATCTACAATCTAGCTACAACAGAGGTAAACTTCTAACCTACAAGTCACTCATATCACAAACACAAAACCTGCATAAGTTTTCTTTGCTCTCTATTCTTGGTTAATTGATCTACGTCCATACGCTTTTTAAACTTTTTCTTTCACCTTTATAGCTAAATATCATAAAAATAATACTCTAGGGCTATTTTCAAGGCATAAGCGTCCAATAACTGCAGTTAAAATATTGAGTTATTGCAGGTTGTGAGGTTTGGCTTAATAGTCACTATACCATCAAGAGCCTCTTCCGTCCGTCTTTTAATGAGTGTATTTAAGATATTCTCTAACTGTGAGGACATAATATCTCAAGTGCAAAATTTGAGCCTATCTCGTAGCCTACAGACTACCACTAAATTAAGTATTGTATCTACATTATGAAGTCTTATCTCACATCTCTCATTCATGTGACTGGATTACAAGCAGCATCATAGTATTTTTGTGTACTTGAAAATTTATAAAAACTTTAATTTTTATTATCTAAAATTGCAAACGGTTTGTGTAAAGTGTTTATTAAGTGTTTATTAAGTATTGCAATACCGTGATATGTAATGTTTTCATTGGTTGTCTTCTTGGCATTTGCATTAATAATTCAGTTTGAAGTTTCATGCTATTTTGACGAAAGTTTTTTTAACATAGGATAAGCCAAGAAAGCCATACACAATATGACTTTCTTTTTCATTGAGTTTTCCCCAAAGATGCGACCCGTAACAATCTATTACCACATAGGTACTTATTTCATAGCTGTAATAACAATAATATTAATTTTACTTCTACAAGTAAATGATCGATCTTATACAAACCTTGATGACATCAGTGACATACTATATAGATAGAAAGCCCCAGGTTATACAGAGCATTTCGGGTAACTTTCGTTAATTTTTGTCCCCAGGATGCGACCCACACCCAGGTACCTACTTGCTGCTAGGTGAACAGGGACAGCATGTGTCATAAGGAAACACGCCAAATGTTTCTACCCATACCTGGGATCGAACCACGTACACTCATTGTGTGAGCTGAGTGAGCTACCAACCGAGCTAAGAGACATTGTAAATTATTTCATAGCTAGGTGGACTTATTTCATAGCTAGGTGGACTTATTTCATAGCTAGGTGGACTTATTTCATAGCTAGGTGGACTTATTTCATAGCTAGGTGGACTTATTTCATAGCTAGGTGGACTTATTTCATAGCTAGGTGGACTTATTTCATAGCTAGGTGGACTTATTTCATAGCTAGGTGGACTTATTTCATAGCTAGGTGGACTTATTTCATAGCTAGGTGGACTTATTTCATAGCTAGGTGGACTTAAGATTAAAGTGAAAGAAAACTTATTGTTGAGGCTCAGCCTCGTCGAGAATATTTTTTCATTTGCTCTACTTTTGAAAAAAATAAATTTAAAAATTATTTTTCCCCTCAGAAAGAGGCCCCCTCATAAGACCTTCATCTTAGGCAGCAGAAGTGGTGTGAGGGGAAGTGTCAGTGGACGGTGTGCCAGGCAACAGTGAAACCTCAGGGTTACCGACACCAGCATCAGAAGCGACAACATCAATCTGTGTATTACACTCCAAGTCATATCCAATTTCGTCCTAAATCATAAGCCATTGGACTTTTTAGGCATCAGCAGAGGCGGTGGCGTAACGCCATTAACTTATTCATAATCAGGTCCGTGCCATAGGTAATAAACGACAGCAAATTTTGAAGTAAGGGCATTATTAATATTGTAATCACAACTAAGCACAGTTGACGAAAGGGGAAATTTCCCTTTAGTTAGGCTGTGAAAGGGAAAGGAGATACTGGGATGTGTTAGGCTGTGAAAAGGAAAGGAGATACTGGGATGTGTTAGGCTGTGAAAGGGAAAGGAGATACTGGGATGTGTTAGGCTGTGAAAGGGAAAGGAGATACTGGGATGTTACTCAGGCAAAGCTGCTCAAACTTCGCCCCAACATTAATATGTCCAAAGACTTTAAGTTCATTCAAATAGTTTACCATTATGTTACAGGTAGAAATGCAAATAATCCGCACAGAAGAGACTGAAACTTACGACGTTTAGGTCCTGCTTGGACCACTAACTAGTTACAGTGTGACTAGTTAATGGTCCAAGTGGGACCGAAAGGTCGCTATAAGTTTCATTCTGCTACGTTCAGGTTATTTTGTATTGTTCCAGCCACGATATTGCGCCTTTTTATTTTCTACAGGTAGAGGCAAAATTATTCAACTTGTTGATGTTATTTAACGTACCTTAAATTTGTCAGTATAAAGTGAGTTGTTCCAGAGCTGTCCTTCTCCAGGCACCCAGACGTCAACAAGAGACACCTGGGGTCCTGCACTAGAGTAGGGCAACGAGGAAACCAGGTGGTAGACACGGAGGTCCCTGTGGATCACCTGACGGGTGTTCCTTAGGGCACTCTTCTTCCAGGGCAACCACGATGCTATTACAGTGCCATACACAGACCCTACGCACAAAGAGTGAGCTTAGCATTTTCGTGAATAAGAATAAATAAGAATAATAATACGTAACAATGTGTATTTTCTCGGCTGCAATAAGAGCTTTTTAACATAAAAAATAAGGTCAGAGTCGCTTCCGGTACGCTTTTGTACACAAAATATTTAATTCATGTTAATTGTATTTAAATAAAAAAATCTGAACTATTACCAAGAACATAAGCATAGAGGAAGAGAAGGTAGAGAAGAGTGGAAGATAGGTACGAAAGAGGTACCTACTGTGAAGGCAGAAGCTGAATCTCGCTATGCGTACTTTTTCTTTTATTGAAAAGTTTAACAACAAAACTGATGCATGAAATATAGGCAGTATTGGCATTATATCCAGTTTCTTCTCATGTCGAGTAGTTACTATAGAGGAAATTACCAAGTCAGTGGCGTTACACACGTGACTCCTCAGTAACACACAAGAACAGTGGCGTTACACACGTGACTCCTCAGTAATAGACAAGAACAGTGGCGTTACACACGTGACTCCTCAGTAATAGACAAGAACAGTGGCGTTACACACGTGACTCCTCAGTAATAGACAAGAACAGTGTCGTTACACACGTGACTCCTCAGTAATAGACAAGAACAGTGGCGTTACACACGTGACTCCTCAGTAATAGACAAGAGCAGTGGCGTTACACACGTGACTCCTCAGTAACACACAAGAACAGTGGCGTTACACACGTGACTCCTCAGTAACACACAAGAACAGTGGCGTTACACACGTGACTCCTCAGTAATAGACAAGAGCAGAAAAAAAGAAAGCGTTAAGAGAGTGGTGAAAATTATTTTTATAATATTCTCTGCGAAGGTTCATCCTGTATGAGATATACAACGCCTGGGAAATGGGAGGCAACCAAATTAGATCCATTGGAAGAACAAGTCCGATTCCTTGGATCAAGAACCCCCTCACCAGCATCAAAGAACCTCCCTTGGAAGGTGTAAACAGCAGTACGGTGAGGCATGTTAGTATTAGATGTGTACTGAAGAAGTGGTGTGGAGCAAGCGTGTACAGGGACCATTTTTTCATTACACCGGATATCTTCAACGAAGGTAGGGTGAGCCTCTCCCCCCATCAAAATAAAGAAACTTTCGTCATTTATTCAACAGTTGTCTTGCCAGAAGTGCGTAGATATAACATTGCGAATGACCCTCCTAAATACATCCCCACCCCTCCTTCGGAGTGCAGGCACTGTACTTCCCACCATCAGGTCTTAAGTTTGGCTACCCAGTTTCCCTGAATTTCTTCATAAATATTACAGTGCTCACACTCCAACAACACGTGGTCATAAAAACCTCCACTTCGATCTGGCAGTGAAAATGTTTGTAATGTCTGCCTTCTTGAGAGAAGCTTTCTCTAGCAAGGACTTGACACTGTCCCCCAAGACTCCACACGTCTCAGTCTCACAAGTGGCTTCTACAACACTCTCAGGAGTAAAAACTGTAGAGCCTGAAGTAAATATAAATTACAAATTACCTGAACGTTGGTCATGGGTTCGCTTATTAACCGTAAGTTAACTATCCCTGATTTCCCTACCCAGTATCAGTGGCCACGTGACTAGGGGCAAAATACAGTAAATAGTATCACCAACGAATCTGGCAGAGACTCGTGTCCACGATTCGTTGTAAGGCCTCTGAAACACGTTGTTAACTGCCAGGTAACGTTGGGAAACCGTGTGGGGCTCAAGAGATAGAAACTTGCATGGAGGTCATGACGGCACAGGTCCTTGTGCAGCACCGCTAGGTGTCACAACGTACCTATGTCCCTGCTCGTTATTATAGCCTAAAACTACAATTTTTAATTCTATTATTAGTTCCTAATTCTACCTAAAAACTGTAATCTATGAAATTAGTGTAATCCTATCAATAATTACGTGCTGTCTCATGATGCTTTGTCGGCGTGGATTCTAGAGGCCTCTACTGCTTGTTTACAATGGCCCTGTGGGATTTCTTGAACTCAATAAATTCCCACAGGCACGTTCACATACTCGTAATAACACCTATCTGGAGTATACTTGGAAGGTGTTCCGGGGGTCAACGCTCCCGTGGCCCGATCAATGACCTGCTAAATATTCGAACCCATACCACTTAAAATTGTTTCACACGCTCCCGTCAAGACTTCCTCGAATGGCCCCTACCCGTCCTCTCTTCCTACCAGGATTTATACATTCTCTTTGTCATCATACTTTGCTCTATCCTTTTTCTAAGTGCTCAAACCACCTCAGTAGCTTTTCTGCTCTCTGAATTAAACACGTTTAAAAAAGTAGTACAATGAGGAATACTCGTATTATGTACCGAAGAAGTTGTGTTGAGCTAGAGTGTTGAGGGGAAGCACAGATGCCGTGTAGACCAGCACCATCTTGCTTGCATTCTGGAACCACTTGCCCCTCTGTACCGCCTTCGTCACCCGGACCACATCCTTCACACCAAGAAATAATTCTAATATTAGTATATATTACTAGTGATAAAAATATTAAATAATAATGGTGCAAGACCTGTATACGAGTAAATTATGGTTGCTGAACGCTGAAGCCATGAGGCGGCTGGAGGCAGTGTATTAATGATTTGGTCCAAGGAAGGGGAAGTAACTCCAATTCCTTAGATCAAGAGTCCTTAAACTCAAGGACCGTGAGGTCTTACCTGGAGGCGAGCGAGGATAACAAAAGCGACGCAGAAGGAGGCGTGTGCGTGGTGATGGGTGGTAGTGAGCACAGTGTATGGAGGTGGAGGAGTGAGCAGGAAGGTGTCCATCTCCCACAGTAAGGCAGCATCACCCAGGCTTGACACCACAGCATCCACCACCCCCAGATATGGTTCTTCCGGGGTATACAACACCATCTGGGGGAACACCAATGGGTTAAGTGTCGGGTTTAAAGCCCAGCGACTACACGAGGGTCACTGTGGCTTCAATAAACATTTACAACATCACTGAAGAATAATTTATCCCCTAAAACATGGATTATCGTAAACCCTCAGACACACCTCTCAGTGTAAATATTTAGTAGTATGCTCAAAGCGGAGCGTTAAAACCGAAAGAGCCACACAACGCCTTGGAGACTGGGAAGAAATCAGGTTTGATCCAGGACACAGGAGGTCAGTATTGAATGGTATAGTGATAGCAACAAACTGTGTACAGTTCAGGACATTAATTAAAGGAAACCTTTCGCCATGAGTGACTTCATCAGTCCATTAAGACTGAAGAAACCACTCGGAGCGAAACGTTTCCTTAGGAAAATATCCTGAACTGAGCTCCAGCATCCGTTTCCACACAAAGGGAGGTTAAGCCTAATTCCATGGATCAAGAGCCCCTCGCTAGTGTTAAGTAACTTCCCTTGACAGGCGGGTGTACATAATTTTAGCAGCAACAGGTAACGTGAGCATCACAAACACCTATGATGTATTACGTCGTTTTATGCAAAAGTAGCTTTTTATAAATTCTACTTTTTTTTTTACTGATACTGAATGTAATAAAGCACATTAGTGTTAGAGGAAGCGCTAAACCTGAAGAGATCATACAGCGCCTCGGGAATCGGAGACAATTAGAATGGAGACAAGGACTGGCAGGACAAATATCAAGGGCCCCTCACCAGCATCAAGGAACCTCCCTGGAAGCGTGAAATACCTTATAGCATCCTGCTAAATGACGAGTCAGCAAGGATGAGATCATGTTGGCCACCTCTTCTGCAGGAGGATTCTCTACCTCTCTACCCGATGAAGCGTTTCTAAATTCTTCCAAGACCGCAGAGTAGGTCCTAGCTCCTGGTAATACCCTTCGGGGTCTGGTCCGTTTTGCTTGGTCTTCAGTTGAAGGTATTTTCCCAAAAAGCGAATCGTGGTCAAGGTTTTGGTGTGCTGCTGTGATAACGGTGCCTGAGGCTTGCACTTCTTGTAGACCTAGTGTCAAGGTAGGTCTTGTATACGACGCCAGGAAAGCTTGGTCACTAATGACAGGTAGTCAATCAGTGGTTGATAAAAACCTCTTGACTGTGTGCTTGTCTGCTGTTGGATTGTTTGCGTAGTCGTCTGCTTTTGGATTGCTTATATAGTCTGCTGGAAAATTATTTGTATAGTCTGTTGGTGGATTTGCTGAATAGTCTGTTTCCGTTGGTGAGTTGTTTGTATAGTCTGGTGTTGGATTATTTGTTAATCCTGCTGGTGAATTGTTTGTGTTGTAGTCTGTAGGCGGATTGTTTGCATCGTCTGCTGGTAGACTGCTTATGTAATCTGCTAGTGGATTGTTTGTGTGGTCGTCTTCTGTTGGATTGTTTGCATCGTCTACTGGTAGACTGCTTATGTAATCCGCTAGTGGATTGTTTATGTGGTCGTCTTCTGTTGGATTGTTTGCATCGTCTGTTGGTGGATTTTTTGCATCGTCTGCTGGTTGATTGTTTGCATCGTCTGCTGGTACACTGCTTATGTAATCTGCTAGTGGATTGTTTGTGTCATCTGCTGGTGGATTGTTTGCATCGTCTGTTGGGGTACTGTTTGCATCGTCTGCTGGTTGATTGCTTGCATCGCCTACTGGTTCATTGCTTATGTAATCTGCTAGTGGATTGTCTGTGGTGTGGTGGTGGTGTGTGAGTGTGGTAATGGAGTGGGAGAGGGCGAGAGGGAGGTGGTATCTGAGTGTGCGAGTCTTGTGATGTTTCTGCTGCTGCAGCAGAGACGTGCTGGAAGCAACATATACCATTGTCCAGATGTTGACCACCATCACACACGCTACGAACATCTTCAACTGCATCTGCAACATAAATATTTTGTTATAGCAGTATCATAAATGCTGTTACTTAACGGAGGTTCGAACTGGGGATGGTGTAAGTAACAGGCCCAACTCTGTCCATTCAGCTATGGTGGCTGTGAAGGGAATTTTTTTTTTTTTAGATTTATCAAGCAAGATTTAGTGGTTAAGAGAGGGTGGTGACTGGTGCAACCTGTCACAGCAATAACACTAGTGACACACTCCTCTTCTCAACCACTTAGAATCAGTCCTACATTTATTTTTCTGTTTATTCACACACACACACACACACACACACACACCGGAGGCACACACCAACCAGATAACTGCGGCAGCATATGGGCGACTGGCAAACCTAAGATTAGCGTTCCGTTACCTTAACAAGGAATCGTTCAAGACACTGTACACCGTGTACGTCAGGCCCATACTAGAATATGCAGCACCAGTCTGGAACCCACACCTGGTCAAGCACGTAAGGAAACTAGAGAAAGTGCAAAGGTTTGCGACAAGGTTAGTTCCACAACTCAGGGGTCTGTCTTATGAAGAAAGGTTGAGGGAAATAGGACTAACAACACTGGAGGAAAGAAGGGTCAGAGGAGACATGATAACGACATACAAAATACTGCGGAGAATTGACAAGGTAGACAGTGACAGGATGTTCCAGAGAGGGAACACAGAAACAAGGGGATACAACTGGAAGCTGAAGACTCAGATGAGTCAAAGGTATGTTAGGAAGCATGTCTTCAGCCACAGAGTAGTCAGGAAGTGGAATAGTCTAGAGAAAGATATAGTGGAGGCAGGAACTATACATAGTTTTAAGACAAGGTATGATAAAGCTCATGGAGCAGGGAGAGCAGAGACCCAGTAGCAGACAGCGAAGAGGCGGGGCCAGGAGCTGAGTCTCGACCCCTGCAACCACAATTAGGTGAGTACACAATTAGGTGAGTACACAGGAACCAGAGTCACAGAGGGAAAGGCAATGGGAGGAGGAGAGGGTGAAGGCAGTGTTTATTCATGGGCTGCAGGAGAGCGAGGGAAGGACACACACTGAAAGATGGCAGGCAGAAAGAAAGGAGATTGAGAACATCCTCAAAGAAATAGGTGAAGAGGACATGTCCGAGATTGTAAATTTTCAGAGAATAGGGGGGTACTTAAAGAGGAGAAAACGACCGCTGAAGCTGATTCTCAGGACAGAAACAGTGCAGGACAGGATCCTCCAAGAGAAACCACGGTTGAAGGAAACGGAAGAATACAAGAGGGTGTTCCTAGACCGAGACAGAACAAAAACAGAACGACAGCAGCTGAGGGAGAGGACACAAAGACGAAAGAAGCTAGGAGGAGAGACAAGGACAGAATCAGCAGAGGACAACCAGAGCAGGGCAGAGCAACAAGAGCAAGAACACACAGAACCATCCCAAAACCCAACAACCAAGCACACTATCCCAACACAAACCACAACCCACTCTCACAGCCCCCACCCAACACTCCACTATAGAATCCCACAGTACACCGCCAGGTCCCCCACCCTCACAGACCCCCAAAACACAGTGATGGAGAGGAAACTGAAGGTATGGTACACCAACGCTGATGGAATAACAAATAAGTGGGAGGAGTGGCACGAAAGAGTCAAAGAGGCATCACCGCACATAATAGCTCTCACAGAAACCAAGCTCACAGGTATGATAACAGATGCCATCTTTCCAATGGGATATCAGATCCTGAGGAAAGACAGAGGGAACAGAGGGGGTGGAGGAGTGGCACTGCTTATCAAAAACCGATGGGATTTTGATGAGCTGGAGAGAGGAGACAGAGGAGAAGCAAGAAATTACATAGTAGGAATGCTTCAGTCTGGAGGTCCCTTGGTGGTAATTGCAGTGATGTATAACCCACCACAGAACAGCAAGAGGCCAAGGCAAGAGTATGATGAGAGCAATAGAGCGATGGTTGACACACTGGCTGAAGTGGCCAGAAGGGCTCATGAGAGTAGGGCAAAGCTAGTGATCATGGGTGACTTCAACCACAAGGAAATCGATTGGGAGAACTTGGAGCCACATGGGGGTCAAGAAACGTATAGGGCTAAGACGATGGAGGAGGTACTGAATGAAGAACTTCCTGCACGGAGTTCAGTGGGACAGAGAACTGGAAGGGAAATCAGTAAACGAGATGATGGAATATGTGACAACAATATGCAAGGAAGCTGAGGAGAGGTTTGTACCCAAGGGTAACAGAAAAAATGAAAAAGCCAGGATGAGCCCGTGTTCACCCAAAGGTGCAGGGAGGCCAAAACCAAGTGTGCTAGGGAATGGAAGAAGTATAGAAGGCAAAGGACCCAGGAATATAAGGAGAGCAGTCGTAGAGCCAGGAATAAATATGCACAGATAAAAAGGGAGGCCCAACGACAGTATGAAAATGACATAGCAGGCAAAGCCAAATCTGACCTGAAACTGTTGTACAGCCACATCAGGAGGAAAACAACAGTCAAGGACCAGGTGATCAGACTAAGGAAGGAAGGAGGAGAGATCACAAGAAATGACCGCGAAGTGTGTGAGGAACTCAACATGAGATTCAAAGAAGTGTTCACCGAGGAGACACAAGGGACTCCAGAAAGACAGAGAGGTTGGGTACACCACCACCTGCTGAGTGAGCTAGATACCTCAAAGGCGACGGGGCCGGATCACATCTCTCCATGGGTCCTGAGAGAGGGAGCTGAGGCACTATGTGTACCCCTAACAACAATATTCAACACATCTATCGAAACAGGGAGACTACCTGAGGTATGGAAGACAGCAAGTGTAGTCCCAATTTTTAAAAAAGGAGACAGACATGAAGCACTAAACTACAGACCTGATGTGAGGTGAACACCTGGTCTGGGTCACTCACCTGGCCTGGGTCACTCACCTGGCCTGGGTCACTCACCTGGCCTGGGTCACTCACCTGGCCTGGGTCACTCACCTGGCCTGGGTCACTCACCTGGCCTGGGTCACTCACCTGGCCTGGGTCACTCACCTGGCCTGGGTCACTCACCTGGCCTGGGTCACTCACCTGGCCTGGGTCACTCACCTGGCCTGGGTCACTCACCTGGCCTGAGTCACTCACCTGGCCTGGGTCACTCACCTGGCCTTGGTCACTCACCTGGCCTGAGTCACTCACCTTACCTGGGTCACTCACCTGGCCTGGGTCACTCACCTGGCCTGAGTCACTCACCTGGCCTGGGTCACTCACCTGGCCTGGGTCACTCACCTGGCCTGAGTCACTCACCTGGCCTGGGTCACTCACCTGGCCTGAGTCACTCACCTGGCCTGGATCACTCACCTTGCCTGTGTCACTCACCTGGCCTGGGTCACTCACCTGCCCTGACATTTTCAGAAACCATTTTAATAAGGAAAAAAAATCTTGATCTGTTTAAATATGAAGAAATGCAATTTTGGTATTATTATTAATAATTAATAATATTCACCAGAAGCGCTAAAGCCGTATGAGTTTTATTCAGCCTTTGGGAGGAGGGCAGTGTAATCATGGTTGATTCTTGGAAGGGAGGGGTAGATCCAATTCCTTGGATGAAGAGCAACTCTTTTTTGTGATGGTAATGCCGAGTCAGGAGAGCCACATCAACACACATTGTTAAGACAAAATATTTGTTAATAACACCGAACTCAAAGAATGTGCAAGTCAAAAACCTGGTGTGATACCGAGTGCTACACTGTACTGACACACTGATCAGTGTGATACCGAGTGCTACACTGTACTGACACACTGATCAGTGTGATACCGAGTGCTACACTGTACTGACACACTGATCAGTGTGATACCGAGTGCTACACTGTACTGACACACTGATCAGTGTGATACCGAGTGCTACACTGTGCTGACACACTGATCAGTGTGATACCGAGTGCTACACTGTACTGACACACTGATCAGTGTGATACCGAGTGCTACACTGTACTGACACACTGATCAGTGTGATACCGAGTGCTACACTGTACTGACACACTGATCAGTGTGACGTATTTGCAACACTTGGGTAACTTTATTATCTTAAAGTTTCTCCTGAAAGAAAGACTTCTTCAGTCTAATACAAGTGAAAACAACTGAAAACAATAACACAGTTGTTTTCACCTGTATTCGAGTGAAACCCTGTTGTTGTTCAGGCGAGAAAGATACCCAGGTGTTGGAATTGTGGGATATTGATCATGAAAAGATGTTACTATGATAACTAGCGAGTTAACGTTGTTAGTATTTTATTGGTTAGGAGTGCTGGGAAAATGTCTGTTAACACAGGTGTTAATCACAGGAGAACTGTTTCAGTTATTTGGCAGACACATTCTGCTGGTTTATCTGCCATCATGGTAAATATTTGACACCGCATTCCAAGATGTGATTGTGAGTGTTGACGGCAGTGTTATTACAATAAAGGTATACAATATCGACAAGGTTAGGAATTAGACAATAACACCAGGTATTGCACAAGTTAACTAGAGTGTACAAACAACAACACTCACATGTGATGGTACATGTTGACTGGAGTGTACAAACTACAACTTACAGATGTGACTGTAGATGTTAACTAGAGTGGGCCTTATCGTACCTGCAACTAAAACTATGTATGGACCTTTCCTTCACCTCTATTTCGTCGAGGCCTACTGCTATCTACTCACTTTTGTACTTTTACTGGTCATCTCCTTCCAATGTTCCCTTGAGGAATAATCATTTTGTTTTAGTCCTGGGCGAGTGTTCGGTTTTACTAGAACAGACCTGGTGGCCAGTGATAAGTTGTTGTCCAAATAGAAACCATTAGCGAGTATTTTAGCTATAATTATTATAATTTTATTTATTCTGCTTTCCACAGTCTAGGTAATTCTTTTGAAACAAGCATACAGTCTATTATTATACTAATGAATCTTTATTATGTTATATTACCACAAATTGTGTAACGACAGATCACTGTTATTCCTCTCTGAATGCAAGTACTTCACTTGTTGTATTTACGGTTACATATTTTCCACATCTGGGATATTAATGCATGTCAAATGTGGCCTAATATGTAGACGTGTCATTGACCACAGCTGTGTCGACACGTGTCATCATCGCCTCCAAACAACCACAGCATGAAGCACATTATACGGTATATTCCAAAATCCACAAAATGCAAATAGTGTTCCCCTCTCAGTACTCATAACAATGAAACATTCTAAATTTAAAAATATAAACTTAATAGCACCGTCATCCCCAACAGTTTACTCACTATTCTTCGTCAAGCTATATTAATATGTTGAGTAGGCAGGGCCTACTGGCCCACTTGACCAGTGATATTATCAAGGAGAAACTTGGAATTATATTATTATAATCAAATAAAGCATTAAACCGACAAGTGTCATACTGAGCTACAGGGCAGAAAATAGTGCGGGGTCTATAAACAGCTAGATGGAAAGAGGATCAGAAGTGAGGGAAGAAAAGGGCTGGAAGGAACACATGGGGCTATACATCAAAGTTCGTAAAGTTTTTAGTAAAGCAGTTGCTGACAAAAAGTCAAAAAGTAATCGTAAGTCAAAGGCAGTGGCGTCAGCAAGAAGGTAAGATAAAGTATGAACGTTAGGGCGACAGCGACGGTGGACGTAAATTCTGCGAGCTCACTGGTAAACCAGACAATCCACATGAAAGTAACGAACCGAAACTGGGACGCAACAAATCTCACAGAGAGGAATAGGGTGTCGCTCCATGAGATACCCATGGGTAAGACGAGTATGGCCGATGCGGAGACGGGAGAGTGTAGTCTCCTGAGTTCAGCAACGGTGGTAAGACGGCCACAAACCCAAACACGGTTTATTAGAATGTAATTTGTTATAGTGCATATCTGACCACTGTTGCCATCAGTTGCAAAGACGGGTAGTGATGACAGTAAAATAGTCCCTGAAGGGAATACCTGAATAGGAAACCGGAAAATCACGTACCGCTGACTGCACAGCGGCATCCGCCTGTTCATTGCCTGCACATCAACATGTCCAGGAACCCAACAGAAAACGACGTCTTTGTTTTTGCTAGCCACACGATGCAACCAAAGTTGATTATGAAGGACCACCGGATGAGGTGAATCAAATTGTTTAATGGCTTGTAAAGTGTTGAGGGAATCCGAAATAATCACAAACGCTGAAGGAGACGTGTAATACGGAGAAGCGCTATGAGGATGACATACAAGTCGGCGGTAAAAATACTAACCGATTCTAAGAAATGACCCTGGACAACATTGTCAGGAACACCGCCGTGAACCCAACTCCATCAGAAGATTTAGAACCATCTGTATAAACAGCGACTGCACAAGCACGCGACCGGAAGTGATCAAGAAAAAGAGAGCGAGAAGCAGCCGTAGGTAGGAGAGCTTTAGTGCACGGCAGTAGGAAAGAACAGACACGAACCATCGGAACCTCTCAAGGGAGAAGGGAAAAGACAGACGCTACATGAATTTACAAGGGAGGCAACTGGAGAGAAGACCTGAATGAGTGAAGACAAAGAGAAAATGGACTGAGTAAGCAGAGGCACCGATCGAATGACTGACTTCTACTAATGTCTGAGACCAACCTATTCTTAGAAGAAACACGAAGGTTATGAGAATGGACAAAGTAATGAAGGCAATGAGCATCACGACGATCAGCTAAGGAAGGAACATTCGCCTCAGCATAGAGGCTTTCAACAGGGGACGAACGAAAGGCACCAATGAATAAATGTAGACCTTGATGAGAAGGGGATCTAGCCTAAAAAGAGTTGCAGGAGAAGCCGTAAAATAGACTTGGTCGCCATAATCAGCTTAGAGAAGACTAGGGTAAAATGCAAACGAAGGAGTACAGCAATCTGCCCCCATGAACGATGCGCAAGAATTTTAAGGAGGTTTCGCCGACTATGGCAAGCTGCTTTCAAAGATTAAATATGAGGTTTCCATGCCAACCGGCGATCAAACAGAAGGCCATGAAGCTTGACCATATCGTATACCGGGTTACATGAGCCGCGCAAGTGCAATGGAGTATCTGGGACAAAAGGGCGTCTAGTGAAATTAATGAAATGGGCTTTTGCCCCTAAAAAAATAAATCCATGAGAAGTAGCCCAATGAGAAACACGGTCAATCGCATTCTGAAGGGAGACCACTATCAGCACCTATGTAAGCTATAGCAAAGTCATCCACATAAAGCAACGACCAAATACGTGATGGAAGAACGGATGGTAGATCATTTATAGCCAAGAGAAAAAGGATAGTGCTAAGAATACAACCTTGTGGGACTCCCTCGGCCTGAACAAAGTCTGAGGAAAGCGAGGCGCCAACACAAACACGAAAATGTCTTTCAGATAAGAAAGCAACAAGGAAGGTTGGCAGATTACCGTGGAGGTCTAAGGAGTGGGCCTGGGCTAACATGTTATACCTGCAAGTGGTGTCATATACCTGGAGTTTACCTGGAGAGAATTCCAGGGGTCAACGCCCCTACGGCCCGGTCTGTGACCAGGCCTCATGTTGGACCAGAGCCTGATCAACCAGGCTGTTACTGCTGGCCGCACGCAGTCCAACGTACGAACCACAGCCTGGCTGGTCAGGTACCGACTTTAGGTACCTGTCCAGTGCTTGCTTGAAGACAGTGGACTGACTTGTTTTACATCATGCTTCAAGGGAACTTATTATTCTTATTCTTATTATTATTTTCATTATTCTTATTATTATTCCTATTATTATTATTATTATTATTATTATTATTATTATTATTATTATTATTATTTACTCCCACATATCCAAAACATTGCTGGAACCTATAAATACTTTGTATATATTCCTAGACATTAGTAAATGACCAAAGCAAGTGTAAATGTCCACCTGTCAGTTTGTTTGTGACAATTTGAGTACAATTTCAGTACCTAATATTAGTCTTAGAACAAAGAACTACTATAAATTGTAATTATCAGAACATAAAAATAAAATAAAATAATATAAAAACGAGAAAAAAATGTATATCGGCAACACTTCTGCAAGCAGCAGGACTCTATGTTGCCGTAAGGTGAGCATTCAGTGCCAACTTCTCGGTCTCATATTTCGGTAAGTACTGAGCCTAAATATTTTTTTTATGCTATTACACTTAGAAAAATGTGCTCTTTATTTCTGAGATCAAAAAAGACTGCCAGAACTGAGTGTGAATGATCAAAGGCATTTCGTACATAAGTAGAGCAAGGGGTCCAGAGTAGACCAGCCCTTGTGAAAGCCATATTGGTGAGGAGAAAGACTATCATGAGTCTCCAAATACCATATATGATGTCTATTCATCAACTGTTACATCACCTTGCAGACTACAATGGTCAGAGCAATGGGACGATAGTGAGAGGTATCAAGCCACAAAGTGCCTGGCTTGCAAAACAACAGTACAATGGCAGATTTCCATTGTTGAGGGAGAACCCCTTGCACCCAAACAAGATTGAAAAGACTCAAAAGGACTGTAAGGGCTGTAGAATGCAGATGCTGTAACATATTGATATGAATACCATCAGGTCCAGCTGCCGATGACCGGCAAGTGGAGAGCGTGAACTCTGGCTCGAAGAGAGCAAAAGCTGCATTATTAGGCTCCATCCCATAAGAAAATCCAAAGGCGATTGCTCCCTGACAAACATAGAAGCGAAAAACGAGGGACAGAGGTGAAGCCCTTGAGAGACATGGACGAGGTAGTACCCAATTTCCACGGCAACTTCCTGAGGTTCCACGATGCTAACGCTAACACCAACAACCCGCAAAGCGGGAATTGGGCCCGATGCGTACTTGCTACACAACTTCCATACCTTCTTCCAAACCGCATACATAGGGAAAGTTGAGGTAATGGTAGAAACGTGGTCTTGCCAACAATTGTCTTTAGCGCTGCGCATGACGCGGTGAGCGACTGCCCTCGCCTGCTTAAAATCTACAAGATGATCTACGGTCCAATTATATCAATAACGGCCCCATGCAGCACGTTTCAAGGGCATTGCACGGGCACACACAGGAGAACACCAAGATAGGCACGTCTGAGAATGCCTCCCCGAGATTTGAGGAATAGAACATGATGCTGCAGTCAAAACTAAGGTCGAAAACTGGTGCACCAGCTCATCTATAGAGGCAGTGAGATGAGAGTGTAAGTCTCAATTCGCTCTTCTAATTTGAGAGCGGGAGCTACGAGGAGGTCGGGAATACATAGCAGAAGTAAGAAGAATAGGAAAGTGATCACTGTCGTGCAAATCCTGGAGAACAGAACAAGTGTAATCAAGTGCAATAGACGAGGAGCAGATAGAAAGATCAATGCAAGAGAGAGACTGAGTGTGAGAGTCAAAATCGGTAGGAGCATCTGTGTTTAAAACATGAACAGGGTGAGAAGTGAGAAGTCTCCAGTTGATCACCACGAGAGTCACAGTGGGTTCCTCCCGAAAGATAATGAACATTAAAATCACCTAATAAGATGGGCGGCATCCGAGATACAGAATGCATGGAAAGGGGAGAGATAGAGAGAGAGCAAACTGTATACCACCTGTGCAAATAGATGCAGGCTGCAGTATAATGCAGCAGAGATCAAACAAAGACCTGTGGAAATGGTATACCAATGTACATAAGAAGTGCACTCTCATTAAAAGTTTCATCGGGAAGGGGAGCAAAAGAATGCAACAGTACATAGCTCAACATGGGACGGATAACAGCTGAACGAACTTAAGGCTCTTGTAACCTGACACACACTGGGGAAAACTGGGAGAGCAACACCTGGAGCTCTCCCCGATTACCCCTGAGGCCACGAATGTTCCATTATAAATAAGTCGTTATTCACAAAGATAGGTATTCCAACAATAAGAAGTGATAAAATCTACGGGATAGTAGGATCAGTGAAGTCAATGTGTGGAGGCAACAGAAAGCGGGTTAGCAGGGAGGAATCGGAATTCTGTGAAAGAAAATATTTCTGAGAGGGTTGTGAAAAATAACAAGGTGAATAAGGGAGTGCACTGATGTCCATCGACGGTTTCGTCTCTGCAATATAGTTGGAGATAGCGTTAAGTGTTTCAGCGGACAAGGAAGATACCGATACCATGACCTGGAGAGATGCGCCGGAAGGGACAGAAGAAGAGGCCTGTGGGGAAACAGGAGAGGAAGGAAGCTGGAAGGGGGCTGGAGAAGAAGACTGGAAGGGAACAGAAGAGGGGACCACATGAGGGAGGTGAACCTCCACCTTCGTATGAGAGTTAGAAAGGAGGTGAGAACTAGGCACCGAGGCCGAAAAGGAGAACTGTTAGGGGGTTGGAAGCACCGGAGGAATGCGAAGAGACTTGGATTTAGGGGACAGGTTCAACTTTGCAGGTGTGAGGCGGAAAGAAGGTGCAGGTGTGCAAGGCCTCTCAGACTGAGAAACTAGTGGGTGAGAAGATAAAGAAGTAGAGATAGGAAGAGGTAAGGAAGTGGGGGTTTCGGCGGGCAAAACCGCAAAAAAATTAGAGATGGGGTGACCCTCGAAGACACGGCATCAGAGAAGCTGGTAGGCGGGGAGACCACCGAGGTTGGAGGTCTCCTAGCTACTCGAGAATAAGGAACAAAAAAGATTCCCCTGAAGGCGGAGCCGAGAGACAGCCATAGTAAGGCCTTCGCCTCACTTAAAAAAGAAGGGTGAGTTTCGTAGCAATTGAGACAAGTGGGGAAAGACTGCAAGGTGTATCAGCATGTTCTGTGGCACCGAAGACTGGGCACTCCACCACAGACTTGCAGTATTTAGCTGGATGTCCGAAGCGCCAACAGTTTCGACACTGTTGGGGCGTAGGGACCACTGTACAGACCTCTAGGTGATGTCCTGCAATATAAACAGAGGACAGAAGCTCACAACAGAAGCTCGTGCCCTAAAGCGGGCATGACATACGTATCCTCTTTGAGAATCGGAAAGTCCTGTAGGGCCAATTGCTCTAAAATATCGTCACCACAAGACAGAAAAATCACATTGTACAATGGTACGCAGTAAACCCACCGTACCACTGCAAGAATTGAGAGTAGAGTGCTTGTGAACTGTGATAGGAACGTTATCAATAGAAATATGATGGGAAAGACCACGAGCATGGTCTGCATTCTGAACTGTAATGATGCACACACCACTCTGAAGAGAGTGAAAGGATATATTTTGGCCAACATGTCATAAGAGAGCTTTACCGATACTATGGTCTGAAAGATAATCAGTAGGAGACATCGGTTGCAAGGAAAAGAATTTCTTCTAGTGTGCTTGTAAACATGGTGCATAAAGGAAGTGGATATCATGTAGGTCGTTTCTGGGTGGAATGAGCAGAAATCGAAGGACCATCGTCAGCAAATGGTCTGGAACGTTTAGCCGTAGAACCGCGGGCTGCCTGACCTGAGGCAGGTGGGCTATACAAAAATCATTGCACCGTATTTAGGGAAGACACATGCATAGTTAAAGACGTACAAGGGTCAGAGGCACTAGAAGAAACGGGCGTAGCAGGAGGCACAAAGGTATAGGAAAAGTCTAGAGAATGGTCTAATAATGAAGCCAGGTCAGAACAGGATGTGATAACAAAACGGGGTCTGGGAAGAGGACGGGGCCACGGAATGAAGTCTCCATGATGGTGGTACTCCTTTCTTATTATTTAAAAAACAAAACAAAGAGGGAAAGTGAGAGGGACAATTACTAGAAGGAATGAAATGGCAGTAAGTTCTTCCCCTCATCCAGGATGAACTTGACACTGCAGCACAGATGCTGTGTGGAACCCATGCCATACCCTACCCTTCACGCCAGTAAACCAGCGCTCTGGATAGCATCCTTACCTTCACCGAGCCACCTCCGCGGACAAAAGAGAGGGCGGTTGGATACCCACCACAAAGCATTCCTTCCTCAGCTGCCACCTTCTAGAACCGACAGGCAGCCTCCGGAGATACACCCATCACCTGCAGAACACCCTGCCTCACCTCCTGGAAATCCGGGAAAGGAGCAGGGTGCCTCCAGATGATCAAGATTCCACGGCAAACTACACCACTGCAGAGAGACCCCACCCGGCACACTTCCCTGCCTAGAAACTGTAATGCCAGAGTGGAGGAACCCAGAGGCTACAAACGGGACGGGGAAAAGGGAGGAAGAAAGGAAAAAGGGGGGATGAGGAAGAAGACCAAAAGGTCCAATTCCTCAGACCAATAGCCTCTTTACCATAACAAGCAGCCCTTCTTAAAAAGGCTTGAAATTATAAATGCCTTTAGAAAGAGAATTATTATAAACAAAATAAAGCGCTAAACCTACTAATGCTCATAAAGCGCTTTAGAAAGAGAAGTCAGGATAATTAAAATACTCAGGTGACTCACCTTCTCCGAGGGTGAGTCACCTTACAGTGGTTCATAATTCAGGAAGAAGGAAGATAAAGAAGGTTAATAGTGAAGATGTGAAGGTAGGAAATCGATTCTCTGTTCTCCAGGACGAGTGTACTTCAGTGGTCAGTGAGGTTAAAGGTACCACTGACTCCCCTGCTAATCAAGGTAAGAATATTCTGATTGTGGGAGACTCTCAGGTAAGATATATGGACCGTGCCTTTTGTAACAGAGACAGGAAGGTCAGACAGAGGGTGTGCCTCCCAGGAGCTGGTATTGGTGACATAGTCAGCAGGTTGGATAATATTATGTCAGGTAATGGGAACAAGCCTATTATCTGTCTTAGTGCTGGTGGTAATGACATTGGGAAGGGCAGAAGACAGGAGCTACTAGATAAGTATAGGTCAGCCATAGAAGTCGTTAGGTCTAAGGGAGGTATCCCAATCATATGTAGCATTTTGCCTAGAAAGGGAGTGGGCAATGAATGGATGTCTAGGGCAATTGGTATAAATTGCTGGCTAGACAGGTACTGCAAGGAACTTGCAATTCCATTCATTGATAACTGGGACAAATTCTATGGCAAACGTGATATGTATGCAAGGGATGGGGTTCATCTCTCTGGGGCTGGAGTGGTTGCATTAGCCAATTCGATTGAGGGGTCATTGGAGACTTGTCTAGGACTTTAAACTGATAGATTATAGAGGTATGGGTGTTTGTGGGAAACAATCAGGCTGTGGTATTAGGCCTGGAAACAGCAGATATTACCAGGATACCCCAGGGTTATGTTTAAAAGATAAGATTCAAAATAAAGTTGTTTGTAAATGCAAAACAATTGATCAACAAACAAAGAGAGATAGTAGAGGGCAACGAGTGACTAGCTCCCTTGAGGTCTACTATACAAATAGTAGGAGTCTAAGAAATAAGATAGATGAGCTAAGATTACTTGCAAGTGCAGGTAATATAGATATTATTGCTATAACAGAGACCTGGTTCAACCTGAAAGATAGAGAAATGCCTTCCGAGTGCAACATTCAGGGTTACAAACTATTCCACACTGATAGGGTCAACAGGAAGGGTGGTGGAGTGGCGATGTATGTCAGAGATAATTTAAATTGTTGTGTTAGACAAGATATAAGATTAGAAACAGCTGACACAGAATCTGTTTGGCTACAGTTTCTCGAGGGTCGTGAAAAATTAATTTTGGGTGTGATTTACAGACCCCCAAGCCTGGATAGGGAGCGCAGTAAGCTGCTATGGGACGAAATTCATAAGGCGTCTAGATATGAAAATGTTGTGTTAATGGGAGATTTTAACTTTAGACACATTGATTGGAACAATGTGACAGGTAATCCTGAGTCTAGTGACTTTCTTGATACGGTTCAGGATTGTTTTTTAAAACAGTTTGTGACAGAACCAACTAGAGGTGGCAACTTGCTTGATTTGGTTCTTGCTAACAAAGAATCACTAATTAATAATCTTGAGGTTAATGAAGAGCTTGGGAAAGCGATCACAAATCACTTAGTTTTAATATATCATGGAATTACCCAGGTAACTGCAATCAAGTCTCAGTTCCAGACTTTCGTGTAGCCGACTTCATGGGACTGAGAAATTACCTAGGTGGCTAATGGGATGACCTGACTATGGGTCAGGTAGGTGGTTTTGGTTGCCAATATGACGTTTTTCAGAGCATAGTTCTAGCTGCCCAGACAACTTTTGTTCCAAGTAGGAAATTAGATCTAACAAAAATGATCCTAAATGGATGAACAATAGATTAAAACATCTCATTGGTCAAAAGAGAGGCATATATAGGCGTATCAAAAGAGGGGATGGACAGATAAGAAATCAATATTATCAATTAAAGAGAGAAATAAAAAAGGAATAAGAAAAGCAAAAGGGATTATGAGGCTAAGGTCGAAGGGATTCGAAGACTAACCCAAAGGGTTCTTTCAGGTATACAGAAGTAAGATTAGGGACAAGACAGGCCCACTTAAGAGTAACTCAGGACAGATCACGGACAGTGATAAGGATATGTGTGAAATTTTCAATACTTACTTCCTCTCAGTTTTTACTCAGGAAGATACTAGCAGAATTCCAGAAATAATAAATTATGTAGAACAGGAAGATAATAGACTATGCTCGATTGGGGTAACTAGTGACATGGTCCTCAGACAAATAGAGAAATTAAAACCTAACAAATCCCCAGGCCCTGATGAACTGTTTGCACGAGTTTTAAAGGAATGTAAAGAGGAACTTGCAAACCTTTGGCAAATCTTTTCAATATATCACTACAAACTGGCATAGTGCCAGACAAGTGAAAGGGCAAATGTAATACCTATTTACAAGGCAGGTGACAGGTCCTTAGCTTCGAACTATAGACCAATAAGCCTTACCTCCATAGTTGGTAAATTTATGGAATCAATAATTGCCGAGGCAATTCGTAGCCATCTTGAAAAGCATAAATTGATTAATGAATCTCAACACGGTTTTACAAAGGGGCGTTCCTGTCTTACGAATTTACTAACTTTTTCACTAAGGTGTTTGAGGAAGTAGATCATGGTAATGAATATGATATTGTGTATATGGACTTCAGTAAGGCTTTCGATAAAGTTCCACATCAGAGGCTACTGAGGAAACTTTAAGGCACACGGAATAGGAGGAGAAATTTTTCCTGGGTAGAGGCATGGTTGACTAATAGGCGGCAGAGAGTTTGCATAAATGGAGAGAAATCAGAATGGGGGCACGTCTCAAGCGGTGTTCCACAGGGGTCAGTTTTGGGCCCCTGTTGTTTACAATTTACATAAACGACATAGATGAGGGAATAAATAGTAGCATAAGTAAATTTGCTGATGACACCAAAATAGGCCGTCCAATTCATTCAAACGAGGACATTAGAGCACTCCAGGATGATTTGAATAGACTGATGCAGTGGTCGGAGAAGTGGCAGATGCAGTTTAATGTAAACAAATGCAAAGTTCTAAATGTTGGGCAGGACAATAACCATGCCACATATAAGCTGAATAATATAGATCTTATTACTTGTAATTGCGAGAAGGATTTAGGAGTTCTGGTTAGTAGTAATCTGAAGCCTAGACAACAGTGCATAAGTGTTCGCAATAAAGCTAACAGAATCCTTGGCTTCATATCAAGAAGTATAAATAACAGAAGTCCTCAGGTTGTTCTTCAACTCTATATATCTTTGGTTAGGCCTCATTTAGATTATGCTGCACAGTTCTGGTCACCGTATTACAGAATGGATATAAATGCACTGGAAAACGTACAGAGGAGGATGACAAAGTTGATCCCATGTATCAGAAATCTTCCTATGAGGATAGACTGAGGGCCCTGAATCTGCACTCTCTAGAAAGGCGTAGAATTAGGGGGATATGATTGAGGTGTACAAATGGAAAACAGGAATAAACAAAGGGGATGTAAATAGCGTGCTGAAAATATCCAACCAAGACAGGACTCGCAGCAATGGTTTCAAGTTGGAAAAGTTCAGATTCAGGAAGGATATAGGAAAGCACTGGTTTGGTAATAGAGTTGTGGATGAGTGGAACAAACTCCCGAGTACCGTCATAGATGCTAAGACGTTGTGTAGTTTTAAAAATAGGTTAGATAAATACATGAGTGGGTGTGGATGGGTGTGAGCTTGTACTAGGTCAGATGCAGTGCTCCTTCCTTAAGTGAATGTAACCTGACCTGTACTAATTCCTTAAGTGGAAGTGACCTGACCAGGTGGTCGGCTGGACAATTATATGAGTGGGTGCGGTTGGGTGTGAATTGGTCCTGACTAGGTTGTGCTACTAGGTCAGATGCAGTGCTCCTTCCTTAAGTGAATGTAACCTGACCTGGCTGGGTCGGGGCATTGGCTTAAGCCGTTGGAGATTTGGACCTGCCTCGCATGGGCCAGTAGGCCTGCTGCAGTGTTCCTTCTTTCTTATGTTCTTATGTTCTTATGTTCCCTGACGCTGTAGAGGGGGTTGCGTTCCCTGACGCTGTAGAGGGGGTTGTGTTCCCTGACGCTGTAGAGGGGGCTGCGTTCCCTGACGCTGTAGAGGGGGTTGTGTTCCCTGACGCTGTAGAGGGGGTTGTGTTCCTTGACACTGGATCATTTTGCTGTTGTGGTTAGGTTTGAGAGGCCTGAATACCTGACTAAGATTACAGCCTCACTTTTAGGCCTGAATAGTTGAGAGATTTTTCCCTTCAGTCAAAATTTACTATGAATTTAACCAATTACTCAGAACCAATTATGGGTATAGTTAGGAATGTAACTAATAAAAATAAGGTTTTTTTATTATAACCTACACGATAGCAGTATGGGAAACATGTATGTAATATATATATATATATATATATATATATATATATATATATATATATATATATATATATATATATATATATATATATATATATATATATATATATATATATGTCGTGCCGATTAGGTAAAACTTGTGATTTTGGCTTAAATAGCAACGCTCACCTTGCCATATAAGACAAGTGAAAATTTGTGTATGCAATAATTTCGCCAAAATCATTCTGAACATAACGAAAAAATATATTTCATTGTGTTTGTTTATTATTAAATTAATGTTAACGTATCTAAAATATATTTAGTTGGGTTGGCTAAATTAAATTGCGCTTGTTGTAATAAGGTTAGGTAGGTTTTCAAAGTTTCTCTTGGTACAAAATTATAAATTCTTACATTAACATAAATGAAAAAATATATCTTTAAACGTATAAAGAAAATTTTAGAAAGGACTTAATTTTAGATGAGTTCTTGCTAATTGACCAGTTTTACCTAATCGGCACGACATATATATATATATATATATATATATATATATATATATATATATATATATATATATATATATATATATATATATATATATATATATATATATATATATACAGATTAACCATCCGCATTGGTGTTGCCCTTCGACTTGCCGCCCTATTCTCGCCGAACACAGGTGTATTTGTGGCAGTGAAGCAGCAGACCGATTCGGGTATCATGGTCTTGTGTGTCGTAAATCCGAGGGAAAGATTGCAAGACATGAAGAGGATAATAACATTATCAAGATGAGCCTCACAACAGCCGGATGCCCACCAGTAAGGGAACCACCCCAACTATGCAGATCTGATGGCAGCCAAAAGCGCCCAGATGGTATCACCCTTCAAGCCTGGACAGACGGCAAGCAGGTGGTGGGGACTACACATGTGCATCTACCTTGGCTGATACCTATCTCCAATATACCAGGGAGGAAGGAGGGGCTGCTGCCACCTTCAGGGAGTCCCAGAAGTCGAGAAAATATGGAGAACTTGCCATCATTATAAGTTTGTTCTCATAGGCTCAGAGACCCTTGGCTCATGGGGAAGAGTGCATCTAAGTTCCTCAAGGAGCTGAGCAAAAGACTCAACAGGGTAACTAGGGATCCCAGGGCAGCTAGTTTATGTTCCAGCGACTCAGCTGCTGTTCAGAGGGTAATGCATGCTGTATTCTGGGCACGCGCCCCAGCTCGGAAGAGCTGGATGAGATTTTCGCATTATAATCAGTGCCAAACATGTAACAATATGTATTGACATGTACTCTCACCTCGTGTACTGTATATGCCATCTTTATATCAACAATGTATCTCTTAAATCTTTTGTACCATATTATGTAATAAAATATACCATTGGTAAAAAAAAAAAAAAAAAAATGGGGTGGTAGGAGAAGTGGAATATTCAAATGGCATAAGGAAGAAATCCAAATATTCTTCCTTGAAGCCTTTATCCACTTCTCCGGGCTATGGGTCCCACAATTTGTACCAGAGTGGACCCCATCCTATATATATATATAATATATATATATATATATATATATATATATATATATATATATATATATATATATATATAGGATGGGTCCACCTCTTTACAAATGGGACCATACTCGGAAGTGGATATATATATATATATATATATATATAATAATTTTAATTTGAAAGCTGATGAATTGGGAAGTAGAAGAGCACAGGAAAGACACTACAGATTTAGAGACACACTGTCGTAGATTATAGAGGACATACAAGGTAATATTCAGGAGGATGTGTTTATAGAGAGGGGTACTTCATGGAATAACGACTCTGTTAAGCATTACAATAAATTTACATTAGATGAAACATCTGGTTATGGTAATAATGGTTGAAACAGAATAATAGAGACGGTGGTGGCAGGGGTTAGGTTAGGTAATGTATGTCTGGTCTTGTGGCAGAACCTAATTTGTTAATAAAATGTAGCATTTCCTTACCTTATATAACAGTTGTTTCTACTAAACACAAACTAGGGTAGTGGACAGTGATGGTGTCAGTAGACAGTGATGCCCTACAGTGATGGTCGCAGTGAAGGGTGAGAGTGGTCCAGGTGGTGGTTCTAGTGAGGGATGAGAGTGGTTCAGGTGGTGGTCCTAGTAAGGATGAGTGATCCAGGTGGTGGTCCTGCTACATGAAAGCCACACTGACAAGCAACAAGCAACAACCATCATTATATGCAACACCCTCACCCCCATGCACCCCATCACCACCACATGCGCACCCCACCACCATGCTCACTCTCCTCTTCTCAACATGTTTTAATTCCCTAGTTTATTCTGCCTCTAAACAATTACATGTGTTGTAATAAAATAATACATAGTATTAGAGGCGAGTTGAATACATAATATTATAACTTGTGAAAGACCTATGACTTAACTTTCATTTATAAAAATGTTACAGTATATACTACTGTAAATAACTCATTAATGTAAAGATGTAAACATGAAACACTTCATTATCATTGAATCTTTTAACTATTAAAGCGGCTCAACCCCCAGCCCATGATGTGGCTCTGTAATCTTTGACTACGTCTATACCATGGGTATCATGGTATCATTTTGACTCTTAAAAGATAATAAACTAACTTAACTGATCCTAGTCATTTAGGCTGGGGGAAAATGAAAGAATAGGTATTTGGAGAAACATTACAACACATAGCTTTATGAATGGTATGACAGGCTTTCTCGCTAGGAAAGAGTAAACCCGATAACGGCTAGTTAAAAAGCAGAGCCGAGCTGAAATTCAACCCTTGCAACAAATAGGGAAGGTCAAGTGTATTCTATAAATTATTTTAAAATATCCATTGTTTTGTTTGTAAAAGTATGACTGTTTTATATTTAGAGTGTATTCCTGTCTTAATAAGTGTTTATACTTCTTAAGGTGTATATTCTTAAGAAGTATGTATACTGTCTTAAGTGTGTATACTGTCTTAAGTGTGTATACTGTCTTAAGAATGATATACTGTCTTGAAGTGTGTATCTGTCTTAAAAGTGGTATACTGTCTTAAAAGTTGTATTCCCCCGTCTTAAAGTGTGTTTACTGTCTTAAAAGTGTGTATTACTTTTAAGAAGTGTATTACTGTTTAAGAAGTGGTATACTGTCTTAAAATTGTGTATACTATCTTAAAAGTGTGTATTACTGTCTTAAGGAGTGTGTATTACTGTCTTGAGAAATTTTGTTTACTTTTAAGGTGTATTACTGTCTTAAGAAGTTTATTACTGTCTTACAAGTTGTATTACTGTCTTAAAAGTGTGTATTACTGTCTTAAGAATCTGTTTACTTCTTAAGTATTACTGTCTTAAGAAGTGGTATTCCTGTTTTTAAAAATGTGTATTACCTTAAAAGTGTGTTTACTGTCTTAAGGGGAAAGTGTATTACTCTCTTAAAAGTGGTATCTGTCTTAAGAATTGTGTATACTGTCTTAAAAGTGTGTATTACTGTCTTAAGGAGTGTGTTTACTGTCTTAAAAGTGTGTATTACTCTCAAAAGTGTGTATTACTGTCTTGAGAATGTTTACTGTCTTAAGTGTGTATTACTGTCTTAAAATGTGTTTACTGTCTTAAGAAGGTGTATTACTGTCTTAAAAGTGTATTCTGTTTTAAGAAGTGTGTATTACTGTCTTAAGGAGTGTGTATTACTGTCTTGAGGTGTGTATTACTGTCTTAAAAGGGGTATTCTGTCTTAAAAGGGGTATTACTGTCTTAAGTGTTTTCTGTCTTAAGAAGTGTATTACTGTCTTAAGGGTGTATTACTGTCTTAAGAAGTGTTATTCCTGTCTTAAAAGTGTTAATACTGTCTTAAGAAGTTGTATTTCTGTCTTAAGAATGTTTACTGTCTAAGTGTGTATTATGCAAAAAGGGGTATTACTGTCTTAAGAAGTGTGTATTACTGTCTTAAGAAGTGTGTATTCCTTCTTAAATTAATATGGAAACATTATTGATACCCTTCAAGGGAAAGTAGTGACGTTTGTGTGGGTTCCTTGGATCCCTTGAACACTTCCCATTCCCAAGGCGCTCTATGGTTAA
>WNWK01009762.1:0-74492 GCA_009830355.1 Cherax destructor
CATGCCCAGGCTGTGTGTTGGTGGTCCACCATGCCCAGGCTGTGTGTTGGTGGTCCACCATGCCCAGGTGTGTTGGTGGTCCACCATGCCCAGGCTGTGTGTTGGTGGTCCACCATGCCCAGGCTGTGTGTTGGTGGTCCACCATGCCCAGGCGTGTGTTGGTGGTCCACCATGCCCAGGCTGTGTGTTGGTGGTCCACCATGCCCAGGCTGTGTGTTGGTAGTCCACCATGCCCAGGCTGTGTGTTGGTGGTCCACCATGCCCAGGCTGTGTGTTGGTGGTCCACCATGCCCAGGCTGTGTGTTGGTGGTCCACCGTGCCCTGGCTGTGTTGGTGGTCCACCGTGCCCTGGCTGTGTGTTGGTGGTCCACCATGCCCAGGCTTGTGTTGGTGGTCCACCATGCCCAGGCTTGTGTTGGTGGTCCACCATGCCCAGGCTGTGTGTTGGTGGTCCACCATCCCAGGCTGTGTGTTGGTGGTCCACCATGCCCAGGCTGTGTGTTGGTGGTCCACCATGCCCAGGCTGTGTTGGTAGTCCACCATGCCCAGGCTGTGTTGGTGGTCCACCATGCCCAGGCTGTGTGTTGGTGGTCCACCATGCCCAGGCTGTGTTGGTAGTATACCATGCCCAGGCTGTGTGTTGGTGGTCCACCATGCCCAGGCTGTGTGTTGGTGGTCCACCATGCCCAGGCTGTGTTGGTGGTCCACCATGCCCAGGCTGTGTGTTGGTGTCCACCATGCCCAGGCTGTGTTGGT
Source organism: Cherax destructor (assembly GCA_009830355.1). NCBI lineage: Eukaryota > Metazoa > Arthropoda > Malacostraca > Decapoda > Parastacidae > Cherax > Cherax destructor. Next base: position 757 of record WNWK01009762.1, read on the forward strand.
AGTCCACCATGCCCAGGCTGTGTGTTGGTGGTCCACCATGCCCAGGCTGTGTGTTGGTGTCCACCATGCCCAGGCTGTGTGTTGGTAGTCCACCATGCCCAGGCTGTGTTGGTAGTCCACCATGCCCAGGCTGTGTTGGTGGTCCACCATGCCCAGGCTGTGTGTTGGTAGTCCACCATGCCCAGGCTGTGTGTTGGTGGTCCACCATGCCCAGGCTGTGTGTTGGTAGTCCACCATGCCCAGGCTGTGTTGGTGGTCCACCATGCCCAGGCTGTGTGTTGGTGGTCCACCATGCCCAGGCTGTGTGTTGGTGGTCCACCATGCCCAGGCTGTGTTGGTAGTCCACCATGCCCAGGCTGTGTGTTGGTGGTCCACCATGCCCAGGCTGTGTGTTGGTGTCCACCATGCCCAGGCTGTGTTGGTAGTCCACCATGCCCAGGCTGTGTGTTGGTGGTCCACCATGCCCAGGCTGTGTGTTGGTAGTCCACCTGCCCAGGCTGTGTTGGTGGTCCACCGTGCCCAGGCTGTGTGTTGGTGGTCCACCATGCCCAGGCTGTGTGTTGGTGGTCCACCATGCCCAGGCTGTGTGTTGGTGGTCCACCATGCCCAGGCTGTGTGTTGGTGGTCCACCATGCCCAGGCTGTGTTGGTAGTCACCATGCCCAGGCTGTGGTGGTCACCATGCCCAGGCTGTGTGTTGGTGTCCACCATGCCCAGGCTTGTTGGTGTCCACCATGCCCAGGCTGTGGTGGTGGTCCACTCCCAGGCTGTGTGTTGGTGGTCCACCATCCCAGGCTGTGTTGGTAGTACCATGCCCAGGCTGTGTTGGTGGTCCACCTCCCAGGCTGTGTTGGTAGTCCACATGCCCAGGCTGTGTGTTGGTGTCCACCATGCCCAGGCTGTGTTGTGGTCCACCATGCCCAGGCTGTGTTGGTAGTCCACCATGCCAGGCTGTGTGGTGTCCACCATGCCCAGGCTGTGTTGGTAGTCCACCATGCCCAGGCTGTGTTGGTGTCCACCATGCCCAGGCTGTGTTGGTGGTCCACCATGCCCGGCTGTGTGTTGGTAGTCCACATGCCCAGGCTGTGTTGGTGGTCACCATGCCCAGGCTGTGTTGGTGGTCCACCATGCCCAGGCTGTGTTGGTGGTCCACCATGCCCAGGCTGTGTGTTGGTGGTCCACCATGCCCAGGCTGTGTTGGTGGTCCACCATGCCCAGGCTGTGTGTTGGCTCCACCATGCCCAGGCTGTGTTGGTAGTCCACCATGCCCAGGCTGTGTGTTGGTAGTCCACCATGCCCAGGCTGTGTTGGTAGTCCACCATGCCCAGGCTGTGTGTTGGTAGTCCACCATGCCCAGGCTGTGTGTTGGTGGTCCACCATGCCCAGGCTGTGTTGGTGTCCACCATGCCCAGGCTGTGTGTTGGTAGTCCACCATGCCCAGGCGTGTGTTGGTGGTCCACTATGCCCAGGCTGTGTGTTGGTAGTCCACCATGCCCAGGCTGTGTGTTGGTAGTATACCATGCCCAGGCTGTGTGTTGGTGGTCCACCATGCCCAGGCTGTGTGTTGGTAGTCCACCATGCCCAGGCTGTGTTGGTGGTCCACCATGCCCAGGCTGTGTGTTGGTGGTCCACCATGCCCAGGCTGTGTGTTGGTGGTCCACCATGCCCAGGCTGTGTGTTGGTGGTCCACCATGCCCAGGCTGTGTGTTGGTGGTCCACCATGCCCAGGCTGTGTTGGTAGTCCACCATGCCCAGGCTGTGTGTTGGTGGTCCACCATGCCCAGGCTGTGTGTTGGTAGTCCACCATGCCCAGGCTGTGTTGGTAGTCCACCATGCCCAGGCTGTGTTGGTGGTCCACCATGCCCAGGCTGTGTGTTGGTAGTCCACCATGCCCAGGCTGTGTTGGTGGTCCACCATGCCCAGGCTGTGTGTTGGTGGTCCACCATGCCCAGGCTGTGTGTTGGTGGTCCACCATGCCCAGGCTGTGTGTTGGTGGTCCACCATGCCCAGGCTGTGTGTTGGTGGTCCACCATGCCCAGGCTGTGTGTTGTGTCCACCATGCCCAGGCTGTGTGTTGGTGGTCCACCATGCCCAGGCTGTGTGTTGGTGGTCCACCATGCCCAGGCTGTGTTGGTAGTCCACCATGCCCAGGCTGTGTGTTGGTGGTCCACCATGCCCAGGCTGTGTGTTGGTGGTCCACCATACCCAGGCTGTGTTGGTAGTATACCATGCCCAGGCTGTGTGTTGGTGGTCCACCATGCCCAGGCTGTGTGTTGGTAGTCCACCATGCCCAGGCTGTGTGTTGGTGGTCCACCATGCCCAGGCTGTGTGTTGGTGGTCCACCATGCCCAGGCTGTGTGTTGGTAGTCCACCATGCCCAGGCTGTGTTGGTAGTCCACCATGCCCAGGCTGTGTTGGTAGTCCACCATGCCCAGGCTGTGTGTTGGTAGTCCACCATGCCCAGGCTGTGTTGGTGGTCCACCATGCCCAGGCTGTGTGTTGGTAGTCCACTATGCCCAGGCTGTGTTGGTGGTCCACCATGCCCAGGCTGTGTGTTGGTGGTCCACCATGCCCAGGCTGTGTGTTGGTGGTCCACCATGCCCAGGCTGTGTGTTGGTGGTCCACCATGCCCAGGCTGTGTGTTGGTAGTCCACATTGCCCAGGCTGTGTGTTGGTGGTCCACCATGCCCAGGCTGTGTGTTGGTAGTCCACCATGCCCAGGCTGTGTGTTGGTAGTCCACCATGCCCAGGCTGTGTGTTGGTAGTCCACCATGCCCAGGCTGTGTGTTGGTGGTCCACCATGCCCAGGCTGTGTGTTGGTGGTCCACCATGCCCAGGCTGTGTGTTGGTGGTCCACCATGCCCATGCTGTGTGTTGGTAGTCCACCATGCCCAGGCTGTGTGTTGGTAGTCCACCATGCCCAGGCTGTGTGTTGGTGGTCCACCATGCCCAGGCTGTGTGTTGGTGGTCCACTATGCCCAGGCTGTGTGTTGGTGGTCCACCATGCCCAGGCTGTGTGTTGGTGGTCCACCATGCCCAGGCTGTGTTGGTGGTCCACCGTCCCCAGGCTGTGTGTTGGTGGTCCACCATGCCCAGGCTGTGTGTTGGTGGTCCACCGTCCCCAGGCTGTGTGTTGGTGGTCCACCGTCCCCAGGCTGTGTTGGTGGTCCACCGTCCCCAGGCTGTGTTGGTGGTCCACCATGCCCAGGCTGTGTGTTGGTGGTCCACCATGCCCAGGCTGTGTGTTGGTGGTCCACCATGCCCAGGCTGTGTGTTATGTTGGTATCACATTCAGCCCACAATATAAACATAATATCTCTCAGCATTGACCTCAAAATATAAATTTCTTATAGACATATATCAGTTTTTTAATCTTTATTGTATTAAAGTCATCGGTTATTTTTGCAATTTTATGCTACGTTAAGTACCATTTTTTGCTTACGTTAAACCTGTACAGGTAACAGACAAGTATTTTTGGTAAGTGTGACGTCACACATTCCTGTGGACGTCATACATTGCGATGTGCTGACGTCACAGGGTGACTCCACGAATGGGCATTCCACATATTGTACCTCACCTATATACCGTCTCCTTTCCTTATACTTCAGTCTATCTGATGATGAACTTAAAGTTGGGCGAAAGTATGAAGATATACTGAAGGCCTATACATATATATGTACATATATATGTGGGGCCGAGTAAGCCAAACAGGCGAGTTACCCTTAAAGGGCAAGAGTATTTTATGCAGAATAAGCTGTGATTTTTTTTTTTTGCCATAAATCTGCAGAACTTAAATCCGAGTATGTATGTATGTATGTATGTATGTATGTATGATGATGTATGTATGTATGTATGTATGTATGATGTATGTATGTATGTATGTATGTATGTATATTATTATATATATATATATATATATATATATATATATATATATATATATATATATATATATATATATATACATATATATATATATATATATATATATATATATATATATATATATATATATATATATATATATATAAAAACACACTATCATACACTATACAACACACACTATACACACACACTACACATACATCACATACACACAACAACAATACAACTACTACACAACACACATATACTACCACTACACACGTACACACACTATCACACACTATACAACACACACTATCAACACACACTAACAACAACACACTACAATACACACTATCACACACTACACAACACACTACATTGCTACACACTAACACTATCACACTATCAAACACAACACACACTACACAACACACACTATCACACACTACACAACACACACTATACAACACACACTACACAACACACTACAACACACAATCACACACTACACAACACACACTATCACACACTACACAACACACACTATCACACACTACACTATCACACACTATACAACATAGGGTATACTGACTTGTCTTCTGCGGACTCTCTGCGGCATTTCCACCTGAAAATGTAAAGATGTTTTGTTAGAATAAGAACCTGGGAGCGACTGACACGTCTTGTGCTGCAGGGAGGGAGAGATGGAGGGAGGGATGAAGGGAGGGAGAGATGGAGGGAGGGATGAAGGGAGGGAGAGATGGAGGGAGGGAGGGTGCAAGATTAAGGAGGGTGGGGAAAGAAGAGGGACAATGGAGAAGGATGGGTGGGAGGAAGAGAAGGTTGGAAGTAGAGAGAGAAGAGAAAGATAGAAATGGAAAAAAATTGGGTCAACTGGAAGAAAGGATATCTGGGAATAATAATGAGACTTAGACGGGAGGAAGCAAAACAAGAACACTTACCAGGAAATACTGCTAAGGTTTCTCTCTCCCTCACTCTCTCCCTCACTCCCTCCCTCACACCTCTTTCCCTCACTGCTGGTAAAGACTGGTATTCCAGACGGGAGGAGAATCAGATTAGTCCTGTAGGTTGCATGGCCATGTACATCAGGGGTGACATGTCCGCTGGTACTAGGCACCTGATGTCTAAAGCATTGTGGCCAAGTGAACTAAAGCCTCTCTGAATTTTGGCGGGCCTCCCTGGAGACGTGCTACAGTATCGGGGGTTCGATGTGATTCCAGATAGAACGTTCCTGCGAACTAATCTGCTTGGACTTCCTAGTCATTGCTGTAACACTGCAAGCTCCTGATATGTTGATTGCGAGACGAAAGGGCTGTGGTTGTTTTGTGTCTTGTATCGCTTGTTTGTGATTATTGCACACACACTCATATACATTGAAAGAATAGAACTCGCCTCCTAGCAGTGAGAGCTCATCATGCAGTAGACTTCCTGCTGGTTGTTACCAGCTCCTCCCTTGGCACACATCTCTACCCACAGAACATCCGCATTGGTGTTGCCCTTCGACTTGCCGCCCCAATTCTCGCCGAACACAGGTGTATTTGCGGCAGTGAATCGGGTACCATGGTCTTGTGTGCCGTAGATCCGAGGGAAAGATTGCAAGACATGAAGAGGTTAATAACATCAAGAGGATCCTCACAACCGCCGCATGCCCAGCAATAAGGGAGCCACCGCAACTATGCAAATCTGATGGTAACCAAAAGCATCCAGATGGTATCACTCTTCAAGCCTGGACAGACGGCAAACAGGTGGTGTGGGACCACACATGTGCATCCACATTGGCTGATACCTATCTCCAATACACCTGGGAGAACGGAGGGGCAGCTGCCACCTTCAGGGAGTCCCAGAAGTCTAGAAAATGTAGTGAACTTGCCTATCCTTATATGTTTGTTCCCATAGGCTCAGACACCCTTAAAGCCCTAAGCAAAAGACTCATCAGGGTAACTAGTGATCCCAGGGCAGCTAGTTTTCTATTCCAGCGACTCAGCGCTGCGGTTCAGAGGGGTAATGCCTGGTGTATCCTGGTTATGCGCCTCAGATCTCAGGAACTGGATGAGATTTATGCGTTGTAATCTGTGATAAACACGTAGCAACATGTACTTGAAATGTATCCCTCAAACCTCATGTACTGTATATGCCATCTTTATACCAGCAATATATCTTTATATCTTTTAAGTTTTGTATACCATATTATGTAATATATATATATATATATATATATATATATATATATATATATATATATATATAAATCATAATTACAATAATTACTTACTAATTTAAACTAATTTGAGGAGTCATTGTCTGTACAATTTAGTATTACACTGCATCATTGTCAACACCAGCTGTTACTTAGGTGGACCGAGGGAAATTAGGTCACACAACAGGTCCACCAGACCTTCTGTACGTAATTTCTGGTATTTTTTCAACCTCGTCGCTTTGTTTACGTTATTTTGAGGTGGAAAAAAATGCGTAGTGAAGGCGAGGAGAGTCCTCCACCACCGCCGCCATTGTTGTGTCAACAAAGCTCATGGAGCAGGAAGAGTGACCTAGTAGCGGCCAGTGAAGAGGGGGCAGGAGCTGTGACGCGACCCCTGTAACCACAACTAGGCAGTACAGCTGCCAGGCCACCACTGGCTGGAGTAGTGGGTCCAGCCCACCACTGGCTGGAGTAGTGGGTCCAGGCCACCATTGGCTGGAGTAGTGGATCCAGGCCACCACTATCTGGAGTAATGGGTCCATACTTCACCTAACCTAACCTAATTTAGCCTAACAACCTAATTCCTTAACCTAACTTAATTTAATTTCTCAAGCCGTTACTACTTGACAAAACTCCTGGAGAGCGAAACGTTGCCACAATAAAAATGTCACAGTAGTTGAGTCTGTGTCCGTTTAGCTAACATACTGTGGGTATTTCTAGTTTATTACTAGGCAGCAAGGAGTCATGTGTGTCCCTCAACTAGCCTCACCCTGGACAACCTTCAGCACAATTCATCAAACACCAAGACCAACATGGGTGTCTGCCAGGTTGATATGACCATGCCAGCTTCAGGCATAAACATGGAGCACTTGTTGCCCTGAGAGGAGCTTCACTGCCGTGCTAGGCTACCGCTAGGCTAGGCTACCGCTAGGCTACGCTACCGCTAGGCTACCGCTAGGCTAGGCTACCGCTAGGCTACCGCTAGGCTAGGCTAGGCTACCGCTAGGCTAGGCTAGGCTACCGCTAGGCTACCGCTAGGCTAGGCTACCGCTAGGCTAGGCTAGGCTACCGCTAGGCTAGGCTAGGCTACCGCTAGGGTAGGCTAGGCTACCGCTAGGCTAGGCTACCGCTAGGCTAGGCTACCGCTAGGCTAGGCTACCGCTAGGCTAGGCTACCGCTAGGCTAGGCTACCGTGCTAGCTATTGTCCTCGGGAAACGCTTGGAATTTCACTATTTGAAATTTATATGACTAAGACCCTCGTCAGGAAACACTTGTCCTGTTTCCTGACGATCCTTACCCTGGTTATGCAGGGCAAATTAGGTCAGTTTTGTCGCCAGGATGCGACCCACGCCAGTCGACTAACACCCAGGTACCTATTTTACTGCCAGGTGAACAGGGACAGCAGGTGTCCCTGTTTCCACCCGTACCGGGGATCGAACCACGGACCTCAATATGTGAGCGGAGTGCGCTACCAACCGAGCTACGGGACACCTAAGGTGAATAGGTGGCATATTATAGTAGGTGGTGACCACACAAACAACTGGAGGAGACGGAGGTTGAATGACAGAGAGAGAGAAAGAGAGAGAGAGAGCAAGCACGTCTATATTTACTCCTGGTTCCGCCAGCCCAACAGAGAAAGACCCGGGCGCTCGTTTTTATTTTGGAGTGGGCTATGGTGGGTTGTGGTGGTGTTCGGTAGGGTGTGGTTGGTTGTGGTGGGGTATGGTGGGTTGTGGTGGTGTTCGGTAGGGTGTGGTTGGTTGTGGTGGGGTATGGTGGGTTGTGGTGGTGTTCGGTAGGGTGTGGTAGGTTGTGGTGGGGTATGGTGGGTTGTGTTGGGGTATGGTGGGGTGTGGTGGGTTATGTTAGGGTGTAGTGGAATGTGAAGGGTTAAGAAGGGGGTAGTTAGTAAACAACTAAGTCAGAATCACAATGGCGTTATCAGAAAATACAAACGGATCACATTGTATCTAGAGACTACAAAAATAAATACAACTGAGTGACGGAGAAGGAGACAGTGACAAAAAAATTATACCACTGCTATCATTAAAATACTATGATACATAATATAAACATCCATCTAGAACACCAAGACCCTAATGGTAATGCCGTCGCCAGAGCAGAACCATTAACAATCCAAGAACCACAAGTGTACGAAGCTATCATGTCCTTCCCACCTGGATCTTCAGGTGGTATCAAGACGTTAATTACACAACACATTAAATAATGCTTAACCAGGTGTCAGTGATGCTGGTTGGCGTCTCCTGTACCAGCTCTCAAGATATGCCAGTATCTGTCTGGCGTCTTCTGTCACAGCTCTCAAGATATGCCAGTATCTGTCTGGCGTCTTCCGTCACAGTTCTCAAGATATGCCAGTATCTGTCTGGCGTCTTCTGTCACAGCTCTCAAGATATGCCAGTATGTCTGGCGTCTTCCGTCACAGCTCTCAAGGTATGCCAGTATCTGTCTGGCGTCTTCTGTCACAGCTCTCAAGATATGCCAGTATGTCTGGCGTCTTCCGTCACAGCTCTCAAGATATGCCAGTATCTGTCTGGCGTCTTCTGTCACAGCTCTCAAGATATGCCAGATGTCTGGCGTCTTCCGTCACAGCTCTCAAGGTATGCCAGTATCTGTCTGGCGTCTTCTGTCACAGCTCTCAAGATATGCCAATATCTGTCTGGCTGGTGTTGTTTCTGAGACCTTTAGTCTTTTGTGTTGTGGTTCATCTCTGCACTAAGAAACAGGTATGGAGAAATCAGGCTCATCAGTGTTGGCAGGTGCGTACACTGCTTTTTTGCCAGGGCTGCAGTCACCATGCTGAGGTCAAGGTAGCAGTGATGTAGTCACCATGCTGAGGTCAAGGCAACAGTGATGTAGTCACCATGCTGAGGTCAAGACAACAGTGATGTAGTCACCATGCTGAGGTCAAGGTAGCAGTGATGTAGTCACCATGCTGAGGTCAAGGCAACAGTGATGTAGTCACCATGCTGAGGTCAAGGCAACAGTGATGTAGTCACCATGCTGAGGTCAAGGCAACAGTGATGTAGTCACCATGCTGAGGTCAAGACAACAGTGATGTAGTCACCATGCTGAGGTCTAGGCAACAGCAGTCCATGTTGCAGGTGCATGCGTCAGTAACCCCATATGCCAGAAATCTACGATCAAACTGGCCTTGCAAATGCCTTTAATTCAATCAAAAGTGGATGTTGACTAACTGTTGCTCATGACTGAGTGGATAAAGGGATCATTGTTAGTCTTGACTCTGCATGGATAAAGGGATAAAGACTACTTTATTCCTTTATTCACTCATGTTGCAACGGTTTCTTGAAAATTCTCTTTTGAGAGCCAGAAGTCGACACGTAAACTTTTTAAAGAATACAATAAACAATAAAGCTCCTGGAGAGCGAAACGTTGCCACAATAAAATGTCTCATTAGTCGCACATGTGTCTCAGGAAGATGACGGGGTGGATAATGAGAACTTTCAAAATTAGGGAAATAGCCCCAGTGGGGACACTTATCAAATCGCATGTGCTTTCTCGCCTGGAATATTTAGCGTTGACGGCACCGTTCAGGACAGGGGAGATACCAGAACTGACACGGATACAGATATCATTTACGGCCCGTATACAGCCATTAGAGCATTTAAATTACTGGGCGCTCCTTAAGTCCTAAATATGTACTCAGGGGAGTGGAGAGAGAGATACATTATTATAATATATTCCTGGAAAGTACTTGGGGGACTTGTCCCAAATCTGCACACTGCCATAACAACACAGAAAAATATGGTAGGAAGTGTAGAATAAACCCAGTGAAAGGCAGGGGCACCTTTGGCACAATAAGACCTTGAGAATAATAATAATCTTTATGTCTATAAGTACGTGATATAACTAATACAGACCATAGATGACATCAGTGACATCCTATATAGAAAGGCTCTTGTTACGCAGAGCATTTCTGGACACTTAGGTTAATCTTGTCCCCAGGATGCGACCCACACCAGTCGGCAAACACCCTCGTACCTACTTACTACTAAGTGAACAAGGGCAGCAGATATCTTAAGGAAACATGTCCGAATGTATCCGGGATCGAACTACGGACACTCAATGTGTGAGTTGAGTGCGCTATCAACAGTGCTACGGGACACCGTCGCTGTGAAGCAGGCCATTACAAAGACTCACTCTTGAAGACTGGGCTCAAGTATCGTGTACTATTTAGCACCACAAATCACTCTGATAATGTCACTGGTTTGAATGTTGAAAGAAATATAAACAGTAATCTGGTTTAACAAGGAGAGAAGATACAACTGTTGTTAAATTATTGTTTGTGTACACATTCCTGTGGGGACAGAATGACGACACTGACCCTAAGTAAGTAAGCTTATTTATGCACACGTAAACATACGTAAAATTATCATAAATAGTGTAAGTTACTTAGGATAACTCCCCCCCAAAGAGGTCAGACAAAGTGACCTATTTCTATTGGGGTCCTCTTCATGCATGTCCTGGTCTGGATGGGGGGTCACCACGGAGGTGAATACAGGTAACATACAGGTAATCCTGACTCGCATTATATGCTATAATGTGACCAAACATCCGCCAGTAGGTGTAAAACTATATAGGAACTCGTCCCTAACACAGTAATAGTTCACTTCTGGCTTGACGATTTATATTATATTAGAGATGTACCCAATTTTGATTTAAACACTTCAATTGAAATTAATGGTTATTATATTAGACCTCTCCGTGTTGTTGAAATATCTGCAAGATTGATCTCTTTTCAGACCACGGAACGGGTGGGGTTTGAACTCGTGGCGAGCGAGTCGAGGGATCGAACCCCACCCGTTCCCTGGTTTGTTTACAATCATGTTATTGCAATATCGTGAGTAATGATCTCTTTTCAACTACTAAACCTTTGAAGCATTATTCACAATTATAAATTAAATAACATGGAGAAGATTGATGGACTGATTGCATCATCTTTATTTCACTACTTCTGCTCTCTGTATTTGACTGAAGAAGCCTACTGTGTAGGCGAAACGTTTCATCAATAAAGATACTCAACCTAGAGATGTATTTCTCTAAACGTATATATGCTGAGAGAGATATTTTAATCCCTATTTAGGGGATTAAAGTATTCTGGTCTAGTGGTGAAAACATTACATGCACCCTTAATGACCCTAGTGAAGTCGATACATTTTAAACCCCATTAACCAACCAGCCAACCTTCAAATATCATTAGCCATCAGGCCTACTTAAAATTCGACGTGTACATGTGAGACTCACGTCCAGAAATGCATTCTAACCCCTTTTAGGTATTTGTAGTGTTTGTTTTGATGCTCTTCCTGCCTAGAATGTAGGGGCATCCAGTATATTACCTAATTAAAAGCAAAAATCTCCACTGCATGGCATGTCAACAGATATACAGCAGTATACTCACTGTTGAACGTGTAGGGTGATGTAAACTTTAATGACTCTGCTGAGGTCACCCTCGCCTCTACCACTCCACCACCATCATCTCGAAGACAACCTGGAGTGACCTGATGGATGACTGGGAGGTGGCTGTTATCTCTGGTGACCCCTGGGTGATCTGTGGAGTGGCTGGTTCAGCCGGTGTCTTGGACCCTCCCTGACTTTAGCTGACCCTAGATGATCTCCAGAGCAAATGTAGTTCTCGAGTGACCTCACGAACAACTGTGGCCCAGTAGGTGAGGTGGGAGGGAAGGTGGCACCACCACCCTCAGGTCACAGTCAATATGACACCTACAAGGTGCCTTTGGCCACTGCTTCTGCCTTCACTGCTGGAACTGCAGCCGAAGATGAGCACAAGCAGTGAGGCACTGCCTAGAAATTATCACTTCACCCGAAACTGGCACTGCACTGAGTGGCACTGCACTGAGTGGCACTGCACTGAGTGGCACTACACTGAGTGGCACTGCACTGAGTGGCACTACACTGAGTGGCACTACACTGAGTGGCACTGCACTGAGTGGCACTGCACTGAGTGGACTGCATCACCTCCCCGACTCACCGACTGTGGGAACACCGCCCCACCCCAACCTCATGTGCCAACTCTTGCTTCTATGTGGTTGCCAACACCCCACACACCCCCAACACCCACCCTCCCACCCTCAACAAAATAAACCCCCCACCCACCCACTATAATCACCCTCCTCACGTCTCCCCCTCACACCAATCTCAAGAATATCAGTCTCCCCCACCCTCAACTCCCACACCCGTCTCCACCCACCCCACCCTTAGAGCATCCTCCCTCAACGTTCACCCTCTCTCCACCATACCTTCACAAATATAGAGACAAAGACACTGCTTGCATAACAAGCTTTAATGGCTTTATGAACCTCTACAGAGAGTGAAACATGATTTAATAAAGCTCTCCACAGGGCGAACCCCACAAGGAAGGTTCTTTGAATCAAACCTGAGTGCCTACCATTTCACCTAGGCTCCTACGAGGTCCAGAGCTCCCCCACAAATACAGTCCACAGAGCGAAACGTAACGTAATAAAGCTCTACACAGAGCAAAACGTTACCCCAATAATAACTTGCTCTCCAACGTGCTCCTTTGACTTCATGCGGGAGATACTGAAGAGACAGAACTCTCATGAAAGAATTTGTAGCCTAGACAGCTACCTTCACCTCACCACCAGATGTCTCTCCAGCATCCATCATCATTCAAGGGGAAAGGATTTTATCCAAAGGAATTTGAACTAGCTTCCCATGTCTTACATCAGAAACTCCATTACCTCCCATCCCCAAGCAATGTGTATCCATTATAACAGGGATTCTTAACTTGGGATATCCATACCCTTAAGGGAGCCAAATAATGGGGATATGGGACTCCATCTCTGATAGAGCTGGGATAGCCTAGGATAGTGTGCGATAGGCTAGAATATCTTAGGATAGTGTGGATAGGCTAGGATAGTGTAGGATAGGCTGGGATAGCCTAGGATAGTGTGAGATTTCAACTGTTCTGTTCCTATCTATCCATATGTAAAGTAAAACCAAGTTATTGATATCTTTTGAAGTCATACTGGTACCTAATAAGACTGATGGTGGTGATAATTTCGATAGACTGGTGAAGGGAGTATGGGGACATATTGGGCACTCCATTGTGGGTCTGTAATAGTAAAATTAAGAACCCTGCATTATAGGTTTAGGGATATGCCTCGCACGTAAAATAATCAAGGAAGAGATTAGAGTGGTGGCAGCGGTGGGATTGTGGTTGTCGGTTAGTTGTATCTTAGTGGAAATAAATGGTATAAAATACCGACACAATGGAAAAATCAACACAAGAGCAGTATCATGTGATCCTTTATTGACAACGTTTCGCCCACACAGTGAGCTTTATCAAGTCACAAACAGATCTGATCTGTTTGTGACTTGATAAAGCTCACTGTGTGGGCGAAACGTAGTCAATAAAGGATCACATGATACTGCTCTTGTGTTTATTTTTCCAGTTGTATCATATGCTACTACTAGCATGGTGGTTTTATTTCTCGAAGATGATAAACAAGACATGTGCACAACCTGGATATCTTACGATGTAAACAGTTTTAGAAAACCTCAAAGTTGAAAAATGAGACTCGTGTCCAACATTTGTGAATCTTCGTTGTGTTCCACAACAAAGATACCAAGCTTCACCAGTCTGATGGTGAAGCTTGCAGTGACTGCAGTCATATTATACAGAGATCTGAGCACATAATCTAGGTAGTCATCAATACTGAATTACGATCCCCGTTCAAGCCTTTTAACCCTACACATTACGAAGTGTGTTTGCTCGATATTCCAGTCTGCTTTTCTACTTTGTACATTACTGGCGTGTGTGACACCATAAAGATGTTTCAACACGTTTGGCCTACACAGTAGGCTTCTTCAGTCGGGTACAGAGGCGGCAGAAGCAGTCTTCACGGGTGATGGACTGATTACATCGTCTATACATCTCTACTGCCTCTGTACTCGACTGAAGAAGCCTACCGTATAGGTAGGCTAATGTTTCTTATCAAGTTGTCGGTACTGTTTACCATTATCTTATTCACGTCTTCCACAAGAACATGATACAGGAGGAACACAGCAGTAGGCCTACTGGCTTATACTAGGCTTTGATAACGCTATTAACCCATGTGTAAGTCCCACTCAAATTCAACCCCTCTAGCATCCTGTCATGCAGCTGCTTAAAGATGGTGAGGTCCCAGGACCGAAACGTTATCCAATACATATGTACTAGTGTTTGCTCACGTGTCTTTCTAGACAAGATTGACGGTATGTATTACCAATGTTTATACTGACACTGTACACACGTGCCTCCAAATCCTCCAGTGGAGTGAGATATGCAGTTGTTTTCGCCGACCACATGATTCCAAGAACATCTCTGCCAGAGTCATTCAGTGTGTCCATGGTAGAGTTATATTCCACTTGTTGTTGCCAGAGTTATATTCCACTTGTTGTTGCCTGAGTTACGTTCCACTTGTCGCTGCCTGAGTTACGTTCCACTTGTTGCTACCTGAGTTACGTTCCACTTGTTGCTGCCTGAGTTACGTTCCACTTGTTGCTACCTGAGTTACGTTCCACTTGTCGCTGCCTGAGTTACGTTCCACTTGTTGCTACCTGAGTTACGTTCCACTTGTCGCTGCCTGAGTTACGTTCCACTTGTTGCTACCTGAGTTACGTTCCACTTGTTGCTGCCTGAGTTACGTTCCACTTGTTGCTACCTGAGTTACGTTCCACTTGTTGCTGCCTGAGTTACGTTCCACTTGTTGCTACCTGAGTTACGTTCCACTTGTTGCTACCTGAGTTACGTTCCACTTGTTGCTGCCTGAGTTACGTTCCACTTGTTGCTACCTGAGTTACGTTCCACTTGTTGCTACCTGAGTTACGTTCCACTTGTTGCTACCTGAGTTACGTTCCACTTGTTGCTACCTGAGTTACGTTCCACTTGTTGCTACCTGAGTTACGATCCACTTGTTGCTACCTGAGTTACGATCCACTTGTTGCTGCCACTTTCCAACACAACCACAGAAATCTTCTCATCAGTTATTCTTATATTTTTTCGCCTTTCACTTGATTATAAGAATTGATTATTAACTTGCCCTATATATTATATATATATACAAACACTACTCTCAGGCTGAAGGAGACTCGAACCTACGAACCCTGGGATAAAGTAAACAGTACTATACACATCATCCCACACTGGTCTAGTACTACGGTGCTCAACTAATCTAGTTGATCCAGCTGGAGATGAAATAACTCATCAACGGAGGTGATTAGTTTTTTTCATCTCATCTCCCGGCCCGGCCTTTTGCAAGTGGTGGCCCGGCCTCGGCTCCCTTTCTCGGGAGTATCTCGGACTAATGTCTGCCATGGGAGGAGGTACAAGTACCTCCTAAACTTTGGGACCAACTGTCCCCAGGCCTAGCCACGTTCCCCGCCCTCATGGGGCTCGTAGGGAGAAGCTAGGCCTCTCTGGTCTGCCATCTTCCCCGCCCCAGAGGGGGGTAATGGGAATGGCAGTCTTGAGAGCCGCAGATGGTAGCAAGCTCCGGCTCTGGCACCTACCCCGCCCTAGGAGGGCTGGGCATGGTGTCTCCCCCGCAGGCATTGACAAAAAAAATATTCTTTATAAAAAATAAAAAATTTTTAAGAAATTTAAAGAATTTATTTTTTAAAGATGTTATTTTTCTTTATTTTTTTTAGGAGTTTTTTAAAGAAAAAATTTTTTTTAGAGAAATTTTGTTTTAAGATTATATTTAAGAAATATTTTATTTTTATTTTTTAAAGACAGAAAATTAAAGATTTTTTTTAAAGAATTTTTTTAAAATTAAACTTTGAGTATATATACAGTGAGAAAAATAATCTTCTCAGCATATATATCCTGTGACGTTTTTTTGTATACACTTCATAAAATTACTAACTACTATGAACGACGAAGATAAAAACGATAATGTAGATGACTGTGAGGTGAGTAAATATATTAAATAACAACAGTAAACAATAAATAAATTTCGGACCGGCGGCCCCGCTTTACGGCGCTTACCTCTACGGCATTTTGCTAATGCAGCAGTTTTCACTTTTTCCCATTCTTCATTTATTCAGACTTCCTACAATAATGTGGGGAGTCTGAATCATGAGTGCATTGTATATGCATTTTTTAGGCTTATATTGCTCACTTAATATATAATAGTGTAAACATGTTATCAGGCTTTTATATGCATCTGAAAGTGAAAAAGGCTGTGTTTTGCTTTACAGCAGTAGCCCGGAACTTAACCTGCTGTATAAGCGGACCCCTACAGTAGCCTGGAACCTAACATGCCATATAAACGGACCCCTACAGTAGCCTGGAACCTAACATGCCATATAAACGGAGCCCTACAGTAGCCCGGAACCTAACCTGCTGTATAAGTGGAATCCTCCTGTAATTATCGATTTGTAAACCAGGAAGAACTGAAGGAAGACTGAGGAAGTGGTGGAATAATAAGAAAGAGACACTCGTTCAGGCTACACATTTATTGGTCTCAATACGGGGACAACTGCAGTAATATTAACAATATTGGAACAAGAACAAACATTAACAATTACAACATCTTCAGCCCGGAGAGGTAATATCTTGAAATAATATATGTATTTCTTCGTCCGGAGATCACCTCAGAAGTTGATAAGTAAGACACATGTGCAACAGTTAGGTATCTGTATTCAGAAACGTTTCGCCTACACAGTAAGCTTCTTCAGTCGAGTACAGAGGAGGCAGCAGAGGGAGTCTTCAAGGGTGATGGACTGATTGTCTCTACATCTGTACTGCTTCTGCTGCCTCCTCTGTATTCGACTGAAGAAGCCTACTGTGTAGGCGAAACTCTTCGGAGTAAAGATACCTAACTGTTGCACATGTGTTTTATCGACTTGTCGGTATTATGTACCATTATCAAATTCACCTCAAAGTGCTCCCCGGATGCCAAAATACGCGGCGCTAATCACTGCTGGATGACAACACCAGACATCCATTACTGGAACCGTTGGATAACAGAGTCCAGGAAGGAGCCAACATTCTGACTGGAAGAGAGGTCGAGGCGGTGTTGTTGTTGTCTGCCGGAAGGTCGACCACTGGGACGCGCACGGGAGGGGGCGGGACCCAGGGGTGCCTGGGGGGGACTCTGGAACTGTTGTTGTGGCCCTGGGTCTTCAAATGTTTGTGCTCTTAACGGAGGCTGCGCGAAGTGGGAGGATGCGTCGCCAAAGTCAAGTGGTACCTCTGGCTGTTCAGGAAATTGTGATTGTTGTACTGGTTGTGGGGGACGTGGTGGTAGTTGCTGTGGGGGACGTGATGGTAGTTGCTGTGGGGGATGTGGTAGTTGCTGCGGGGGACCTGATGGTCGTTGTTGTGCTGGAGGAGGTGGTCGTCGCGGCTGGGGAGACTGAGCTCGGGGGCGTGGTGCTTGAGAGGGAGACCTGGAGAACGCCTGCTCGTCTAAGGCGAAGGTGCCGTCGTTGTGAACGTAGGGACGTTCCAGATGTCTGTAGAGCTCGTAGTTGCCCTGGTCAACGTAGTTGGGGTCAGTGGTCTCGTCAACGAGCGTCGGGTCGTGGACACCAGCCGAGTAAAAGCGAGTCTCCTTCTCGCCCAGGTCGTTGATGAAGGTGTAGTTACCGATCACGGTGCCATTTGGGTAGCGGAACTCGTACTTGGAGGATCCGTCAGCGCCTGCGTACTCGTACACGAACGCTCCCGTCTTGGTGTCGATCCTGCAGAGAAAATGCAGATCAATCTCAGGTACACGAACTCTAGTCTTCCAAGTTTACTCACTGACTGACACGAATGAATTAACTATGGACAGGAGTGCGCTTGGGAATGTGCAGAGAGGGAGGGAAGGGAGATGGAAGCAGGTAGGGTGCTGGAGAAGGGCGCTCGAGGAAGGTAAGGGTGTCAGGGGAAGTAAGGGTGTGTGAGGGAAGGTAAGGGTGTCAAAGGAATAAGGGGGAGGTATATAGAGAAGAGGCTCACCTGCGGGAGTCCTTAAGGATGGGTATGGGCGTTGTAGACGGGTCTGCTAGTAGCTGACGTCCATCCTGCACACTCTGAAACTGTTACAAACATTTTAGTTGTGTCCACCATACTGTGTGTATTGTGTGACACTGTCACCACGTGTGTGTGACACCGTCACCATACTGTGTGTGACACCAAGAGTCACCATACTGTGTGTGTGTGTGACACTGCCACCATAATGTGTGTGTGTGTGTGTGTGACACCAAGTTTAAAAATCCTTTCTCTCAGCACAGTCAGTGTTGTTATCGTGTTCTATACAACAGTTACATTGTAGGAACAAAAGCTAATTGTTTCTCTCTTATACTCCATTAAATACAATCAAGTTTTCCCATGATAATCCACAAAACAAGAAGGTTTTGTGGTTTTTCTGTCAAACTCCCTCACTCATGATGGTTTTTATGTCAAACTCCCTCACTCAGGATGGTTTTCCCGTCAAACTCCCTCACTCAGGATGGTTTTCCTGTCAAACTCCCTTACTCAGGATGGTTTTCCCGTCAAACTCCCTCACACAGGATGTTTTTTCTGTCATACTCCATCACAGTGTGAGTTTGACACACGAGGAACTGTCAGGTGTCAGTATGAGTTTGACATACGAGGAACTGTCAGGTGTCAGTGTGAGCTGTGAGACTCCACTAGAGCGGCGGTGAGGATATCAACTAACATTCTATTATGGGATCAGTAGCTACCGCAGCTTCACGGTGGGAGATCAATATATGTAATTACAGATCCCGTCGAGGGACGTGTCGCGTCCGTCTTTTAAATTTCATTATTTATGGGCAAATATACGTTTTAATTTTATAAATAAGAAGGTAATTTGGCCTAGTACATTCGAAGTCGTGTTTCCTGTTGAAGTTCGCTGGATTGAACTTACAGCGTTGAGTCGCAATAAATATTTTGAGACGTAACAGCCAGGCTGCTGGAGCGACCAACACAATTAGTGGACCCCCGCCTAACGAACAAAATTCATTCCAGAAGCCTGCTTAAGTGCCATTACCGAACGAATTTACTCCCTTAAGAAAAAATGTCAAGTAGGTTAGTCCATTTCAGACCCCCAGAAATACACTTACAAAAGCACTTACAATATTATACTTACATAATTGTACGATTTCCGGAGTGTTCGTTAGGCGGGGGGTCCCTTAATTTATGGTATAACTTAACAAATCTTTGATGACAATAGTGCTATAGAGGTGTGAGTACAGCTCACACCTCTACAACAACAATTGTCATCAAAGATTTGTTAAGTTATACCATGAATTAAGGGAAGATCATAGACTTCACCTTACGAAACTAAGCAAATGCAATAGCAATTATGGACAAGGTGGATTATAGTGGAAAAATGATGTTACTTAGGTGCCCCTTAAGATAACTATGGCTCACCTGAGATCTAGCCTGGGGTGGTGGTGGTGGTGGTCTCCTGTCCCGGGCTCCCTGGTGGGGTTGTGGTGGTGGTGGAGTGGTGGTGGTGGTGGTCGAGCAGCCTGGGGGAGAACAGAAGGTGAAGTTGGTGGTGGTGATGCAGGGGTAGGGAGTTTGATGGTGGTGGTGATGCAGGGGTAGGGAGTTGATGGTGGTGGTGGTGCAGGGGTAGGAAGTTGATGGTGGTGGTGATGCAGGGGTTGGGAGTTGATGGTGGTGATGCAGGAAGGTTGTGGTGATGGTGATGAAGGAATTTGGTAAAAGGACACTGGTACAACTAATGTGACATTTTATTGTGGCAACGTTTCGCTCTCCAGGAGCTTTGTCAAGCCTGGAGAGCGAGGGACTGATTACCTCGTCTTCTACTGTCTCCAGTTTCAATACCTTCACATAACTTGTGTAGTGTAGATGAATGGTTCAGAGAACCGACAAGTTGATAAATTAGACACATATGCAACACTTGGGTATCTTTATTGAGGAAATGTTTCGCCCCACAGTGGCTTCATCAGTCCTTCGTCATTCTTCTCAGTACTGGACTGATGAAGGCACTGTGGGGCGAAACGTCTTCAGAGTAGATACCCAGGAGTGGCATGGGTGTCTTAGTCATGACAGTGTCCGGAAAAAAAGGTCACAGGAAAAAAGGTCACAGGAAATAAGTCACAAAATAAGTCACAGGAAAAAAAGTCACATTTTATTTACCATAGGTTAGGTTAAGTTGTGACTGTTTTCCTGTGACCTTTTTTTAGTCCCTGGATCCATTCACCACAGGCCAGTAGGCCTTGGGTAGTGCTGCTCCTGCTCATGTTGTTACCTGAGGCTGAGGTTGGAAGCTCGGGGTGTCAGCGTAATCATAGACGTAGTCGAACTCTCGTTGTTGGCAGGACGCTGCCACCAGGCACCCCAGCACCACCTGTAACAGTGACCTCAGTTTGCTTGAAAATGTATAAAATACTGACAACTTGAAGATTAGTAAGTTTATTCAGGTATACACAAATACAGTAACATAGATTATCATACATAGCAGCATGTGTGTAGAGAAGCCTACAGAGTAGGCTTCTTCAGTCAAATACAAAGGGAGCAGTAGAAATGAAATAAAGCTGATGTAATCAGTCCATCAACCTTGGAGGGGAAAGTATTTGAGGTGGTCAGTCCCTCAGCCTGGAGAAGTGCTCAGTTCCATGGACATGGAACATAATTGGAAGACAGTAGAACTATGTACCAAAGATGAGGTAATCAGTGCCTCGGCCTTGGAGCTGATGAAGAGCACCCTAGTCGTGAAGAGTCTTCAGACTCTCCATGACTACCGTACTGAAGACTCTCCAAGACTACGGTACTGAAGACTCTCCATGACTACCGTACTGAAGACTCTCCATGACTACGGTACTGAAGACTCCATGACTACGGTACTGATGACTCTCCAAGACTACGGTACTGAAGACTCTCCATGACTACCGTACTGAAGACTCTCCAAGACTACGGTACTGAAGACTCTCCATGACTACCGTACTGAAGACTCTCCAAGACTACGGTACTGATGACTCTCCAAGACTACGGTACTGATGACTCTCCAAGACTACGGTACTGAAGACTCTCCATGACTACCGTACTGAAGACTCTCCAAGACTACGGTACTGAAGACTCTCCATGACTACGGTACTGAAGACTCTCCATGACTACGGTACTGAAGACTCTCCATGACTACGGTACTGAAGACTCTCCATGACTACCGTACTGAAGACTCTCCAAGACTACCGTACTGAAGACTCTCCAAGACTACGGTACTGAAGACTCTCCAAGACTACGGTACTGATGACTCTTCAAGACTACGGTACTGAAGACTCTCCATGACTACGGTACTGATGACTCTCCATGACTACGGTACTGAAGACTCTCCATGACTACGGTACTGATGACTCTCCATGACTACGGTACTGATGACTCTCCATGACTACGGTACTGAAGACTCTCCAAGACTACGGTACTGAAGACTCTCCATGACTACGGTACTGAAGACTCTCCAAGACTACGGTACTGAAGACTCTCCATGACTACGGTACTGAAGACTCTCCATGACTACGGTACTGAAGACTCTCCATGACTACGGTACTGATGACTCTCCATGACTACGGTACTGAAGACTCTCCAAGACTACGGTACTGAAGACTCCACGACTACGGTACTGAATACTCCACGACTACGGTACTGAAGACTCACCAAGACTACGGTACTGAAGACTCGCCAAGACTACGGTACTGAAGACTTGCCAAGACTACGGTACTGAAGACTCACCAAGACTACGGTACTGAAGACTCACCAAGACTACGGTACTGAAGACTCGCCAAGACTACGGTACTGAAGACTCGCTAAGACTACGGTACTGAAGACTCGCCAAGACTACGGTACTGAAGACTCTCCATGACTACGGTACTGAAGACTCACCAAGCCTACGGTACTGAAGACTCTCCAAGACTACGGTACTGAAGACTCCATGACTACGGTACTGAATACTCCACGACTACGGTACTGAAGACTCACCAAGACTACGGTACTGAAGACTCGCCAAGACTACGGTACTGAAGACTCACCATGACTACGGTACTGAAGACTCACCAAGACTACGGTACTGAAGACTCGCCAAGACTACGGTACTAAAGACTCGCCAAGACTACGGTACTGAAGACTCACCATGACTACGGTACTGAAGACTCACCAAGACTACGGTACTGAAAACTCACCAAGACTACGGTACTGAAGACTCGCCAAGACTACGGTACTGAAGACTCGCCAAGACTACGGTACTGAAGACTCGCCAAGACTACGGTACTGAAGACTCGCCAAGACTACGGTGGTCTTTACCAACTCCAAGGCTGAAGGACTGATTACCTCATCTTCTGCATATAGTTCTCCTGCCTTCCATTTATGTCCTTGAATTTGTATTGATAAAGCCACTGGATGACGAAACGTCTACAATAAAGATACCCAGATGTTGCACATGTGTCTAATTCTTCAACATTAAAGTTGACTTAGAAGTTGCTAATCAGCCACTCCGCCTCCTCTCACTCCAACCTTAACTAAACCACAACAAAAGTTCTGCAAAATACTGACGATAAAGTTAGGATACTGAAACATACTGCTAAGACAACAGGTGTTGTCGAACACTTGTTAGTGTCTTCACTACTGCCTGACACTATGACACAGCTTAGACAAGCAGTTAGGTGTTTATCAGTGCTGGTAGACAGTATATAACATAGCTTAGACAAGCTGTGGGGATGTTTATCAGTGCTGGTAGACAGTATATAACATAGCTTAGACAAGCTGTAGGGATGTTTATCAGTGCTGGTAGACAGTATATAACATAGCTTACACAAGTTGGGAAATATTAGTCCCCGGTATCAATGGGCGCGTCCTGCTCACCGTGCATGGTGATGGAGGATATTAATAGAGTCAAGGATAACAGGACTGGACAGGCCTTGCACCTTCATATTCTATACCGTGAGTGAATTAGTTAATGTTTGGACCGCTACTTACCGTTATAACAACCTCAGCAGCAGATACAACAAGAGGTATATATATATATCTGTGTATTCACTGAGAATTTACCGTCATACCTATTTTAGGGATTAAGGTGTTCTTGACTAGTGGTGGTCATGTGATGTGAAGCCTTAATGACCCTCGTCCAGTCGAATTCATAAAACTCAATCAACAACCTCATTGCCACAGGTTGGTTTGTTGCTTATTGGGGTTTAAAACCTAGCGACTACACGATACTCATTAAAGCTGCACGTATAACCTTTTCACAACCAGACAAGAATACTTTAATACCCAAGACAGGGATCACAATTTACATTTAGCATATATACGCCGAAATACACTTCCCATGGTGTATACTCTGTGTCATAGAGACTACACCATATGTATATACCAGACAGTGACACATTAATACTTCAAAGGGAATATGGTTAGGTTAGGTAATGTTTGTCAGGAAACAGGACAGGTGTTTCCTGACGAGGGTCTTAGTCAGATGATGACCCACAGCTGAAGCTTTTAGTCATCTGACTGAGGCCTTCCACTGGCTTACCCCTCCACCCCTTTACAAATTATAGTTATGATTATAAGCATTATTGACGAATGCAACATTCTTTCCAGTAACATTCTGTTGTGTCTGAATGTTGAATGTTGTCCTTGATGATAGTGATGTGTACACCATACCAGTAAATACTTATCTAATGATTATAATAATAACTATAATTTGTAAACGGGTGGAGGGGTAAGCCAGGGAAAGGCCTCGGTCAGATGACCAAAACCTCCAGCTGTGGGTCATCATATGACTATGACCCGCGTCAGGAAACACCTGTCCTGTTTCCTGACAAACCTTACCTAACCTAACATACCGGTGTTGTTCTCACTGTTGCTAGCAAATATTATTGAATTACTCTGGAACCTGTTATTTCATCATAGCTCCAAATTAGGTCCCTTTAAGGACACCAAGTAACACCCTAGGTCCCTTCAAGGACACCAAGTAACACCCTAGGTCCCTTCAAGGACACCAAGTAACACCCTAGGTCCCTTCAAAAACACCAAGTAACACCCTAGGTCCCTTCAAAGACACCAAGTAACACCCTAGGTACCTTCAAGGACACCAAGTAACACCCTAAGTCCCTTCAAGGACACCAAGTAACACCCTAGGTCCCTTCAAGGACACCAAGTAACACCCTAGGTCCCTTCAAGGATACCAAGTAACACCATAGGTCCCTTCAAGGACAAGTAACACCCTAGGTCCCTTCAAGAACACCAAGTAACACCATAGGTCCCTTCAAGGACACCAAGTAACACCATAGGTCCCTTCAAGGACACCAAGTAACACCATAGGTCCCTTCAAGTACACCAAGTAACACCATAGGTCCCTTCAAGGACACCAAGTAACACCATATGTCTCTTCAAGGACACCAAGTAACACCATAGGTCCCTTCAAGGATAAGTAACACCCTAGGTCCCTTCAAAGACATCAAGTAACACCCTAAGTCCCTTCAAGGACACCAAGTAACACCATAGGTCCCTTCAAGAACACCAAGTAACACCATAGTTCCCTTCAAGGACACCAAGTAACACCCTAGGTTCCTTCAAGGACACCAAGTAACACCCTAGGTCCCTTCAAGAACACCAAGTAACACCATAGGTCCTTTCAAGGACACCAAGTAACACCATAGGTCCCTTCAAGGACACCAAGTAACACCCTAGGTCCCTTCAAGAACACCAAGTAACACCCTAGGTCCCTTCAAGGACACCAAGTAACACCCTAGGTCCCTTCAAGGACACCAAGTAACACCATAGGTCCCTTCAAGGACACCAAGTAACACCATATGTCCCTTCAAGAACACCAAGTAACACCATAGTTCCCTTCAAGGACACCAAGTAACACCCTAGGTCCCTTCAAGGACACCAAGTAACACCCTAGGTCCCTTCAAGGACACCAAGTAACACCATAGGTCCTTTCAAGGACACCAAGTAACACCCTAGGTCCCTTCAAGAACACCAAGTAACACCCTAGGTCCCTTCAAGGACACCAAGTAACACCCTAGGTCCCTTCAAGGACACCAAGTAACACCTAGGTCCCTTCAAGGACACCAAGTAACACCCTAGGTCCCTTCAAGGACACCAAGTAACACCCTAGGTCCCTTCAAGGACACCAAGTAACACCCTGAGGTCTCTTCACAGACACCAAGTAACACCCTGAGGTCTCTTCACAGACACCAAGTAACACCCTAGGTCCCTTCAAGGACACCAAGTAACACCCTGAGGTCTCTTCACAGACACCAAGTAACACCCAGAGGTCCCTTCACAGACACCAAGTAACAATTACCCTGAGGTCCCTTCACGAACATCCAGTAATACTCTCCCTATTTCCCTCTCTCCCTCCGTCCCTTCTAATCCCTCATGCCCATCTTCCTTTCTCCTCACCAACTTTAATAGGACCCATGACCACAACACAAGACACAGATCACTTTTTGATATACCCCGTGTTCATAACAACCTATGTAAAAATTCTATGCACATAAAGGGCCCCAGAATCTGGAATTCATTACCAGTAAATATAAAGATAATCTTGTCTGAAAATCAATTTAAGCCTCAACTCAAAAACCCCCTACTCACCCAAAACTAAATACTCATACTATAAGTTAATGTCAAAAATGCTCAATGTTATTTTTCTTAAGATAATCTCAATTTCATATTACCATTCGAGAATCTAAACACCTGTAACAATCTAATATCATCATATAATAATTTTAACAGTATAATATCATCATATTGTAATTTGAAAACAAATCTTAACCAGAATAAACTCAATACATTTCTCTATTATTAAGTACATAGTCTTTAAGTTACTAGATTAAGCTGCCCCTAATGCCATGGCATGTCAGTGGCTCTCCTTGCACACAATTTACATTGTAACTACCAATACCTATGTAATCTACAATGAAATAAAACTTTACTTTACTTTACTTTACATTCCTCCTCTCTCCCTCCCACCCCCTTTCTCTCCTTCTCTGCCACTTTCTCTTCCTCCCTCCTTTTTTCTCTCCTCCCTTTAGCAAGTTCGATCTAGTTTTTGTTCCCACAATGTAACTATCATATATAATAGTGTAGCAACACACTGCTGGTGTTCCCACAATGTAACTATCATATATAATAGTGTAGCAACACACTGCTGGTGTTCCCACAATGTAACTATCATATATAATAGTGTAGCAACACACTGCTGGTGTTCCCACAATGTAACTATCATATATAATAGTGTAGCAACACACTGCTGGTGTTCCCACAATGTAACTATCATATATAATAGTGTAGCAACACACTGCTGGTGTTCCCACAATGTAACTATCATATATAATAGTGTAGCAACACACTGCTGGTGTTCCCACAATGTAACTATCATATATAATAGTGTAGCAAGACACTGCTGGTGTTCCCACAATGTAACTATCATATAGAATAGTGTAGCAACACTGCTGGTGTTCCCACAATGTAACTATCATATAGAATAGTGTAGCAACACTGCTGGTGTTCCCACAATGTAACTATCATATAGAATAGTGTAGCAACACTGCTGGTGTTCCCACAATGTAACTATCATATATAATAGTGTAGCAACACACTGCTGGTGTTCCCACAATGTAACTATCATATAGAATAGTGTAGCAACACTGCTGGTGTTCCCACAATGTAACTATCATATAGAATAGTGTAGCAACACTGCTGGTGTTCCCACAATGTAACTATCATATAGAATAGTGTAGCAACACTGCTGGTGTTCCCACAATGTAACTATCATATATAATAGTGTAGCAACACACTGCTGGTGTTCCCACAATGTAACTATCATATAGAATAGTGTAGCAACACACTGCTGGTGTTCCCACAATGTAACTATCATATAGAATAGTGTAGCAACACACTGCTGGTGTTCCCACAATGTAACTATCATATAGAATAGTAAAGCAACACACTGCTGGTGTTCCCACACTAATTATCATATATAACACTGCTGGTGTTCCCACTAGCAATACAAAAAAAAACAATTCTTTATTGTAGTTCATAATGTAATTAACTGGCGTAATGAGTGCAAGGCTCATTCATGGAGGTGAACATGACATGACATGACGTAAACAATGAGTACTAAACACTCACCTCAACTACTTACTCAAGTCTTGAACTTTCACAGTGTCGTAAAAATCTAATTTCATAACACAACAAATTTCTAATTATCTATCTGTCTATCTATATCTATCTATCTATCTATATATGTAATAAACACAGGTTGTTCATCAAACTTTCGTTGGGACAACGTTTCGGTCTGTGTTTTGCTCTGTTTTTTCTGGTTTCCATCTATGTTACCTTGGTCCTGGTATATCACACAGTTTGTTCATCAGTTCTTCTAAGTGTCTTTGAAGTTATCATGTCCTGCCTTGTCTCTCCCAGGGTCGTCAGACCTGGCGCACTGTATTCCGAATACAGTGAAAATACAAGTGGGTGGGAAAGTGTGTTGACAATAGTATACAATACAGCCAATTTGACCATCAAGACGCATATGTGACACTTGGGAGTCTCTATTGATGAAAGTCTCGCCTATACAGTAGCCTTCTTCATGTCTCTACTTCATCTGCTGTCTCTGTATTTGACTGAAGAAGCCTACTGTGTAGGCGAAACGTTTCTGTAGTAAATATAGCCACCTGTTGCACTGGTGTCTTAATCAGCAGGTGAGAAAGTGTTCACATTTGAAGTGTTATGTGTGTCAGTGTTGGTAACCAGGTGTAGCCCCAGGTGGTGGTGCACGGTGTAGCCCCAGGTGGTGGTGCACGGTGTAGCCCCAGGTGGTGGTGCACGGTGTAGCCCCAGGTGGTGGTGCACGGTGTAGCCCCAGGTGGTGGTGCACGGTGTAGCCCCAGGTGGTGGTGCACGGTGTAGCCCCAGGTGGTGGTGCACGGTGTAGCCCCAGGTGGTGGTGCACGGTGTAGCCCCAGGTGGTGGTGCACGGTGTAGCCCCAGGTGGTGGTGCACGGTGTAGCCCCAGGTGGTGGTGCACGGTGTAGCCCCAGGTGGTGGTGCACGGTGTAGCCCCAGGTGGTGATGCACGGTGTAGCCCCAGGTGGTGGTGCACGGTGTAGCCCCAGGTGGTGGTGCACGGTGTAGCCCCAGGTGGTGGTGCACGGGTAGCCCCAGGTGGTGGTGCACGGTGTAGCCCCAGGTGGTGGTGCACGGTGTAGCCCCAGGTGGTGGTGCACGGTGTAGCCCCAGGTGGTGGTGCACGGTGTAGCCCCAGGTGGTGATGCAGGTGTAGCCCAGGTGGTGGTGCACGGTGTAGCCCCAGGTGGTGGTGCACGGTGTAGCCCCAGGTGGTGGTGCACGGTGTAGCCCCAGGTGGTGGTGCACGGTGTAGCCCCAGGTGGTGTGCACGGTGTAGCCCCAGGTGGTGGTGCACGGTGTAGCCCCAGGTGGTGGTGCACGGTGTAGCCCCAGGTGGTGGTGCACGGTGTAGCCCCAGGTGGTGGTGCACGGTGTAGCCCCAGGTGGTGGTGCACGGTGAGCCCCAGGTGGTGGTGCAGGTGTAGCCCCAGGTGGTGGTGCACGGTGTAGCCCCAGGTGGTGGTGCACGGTGTAGCCCCAGGTGGTGGTGCACGGTGTAGCCCCAGGTGGTGGTGCACGGTGTAGCCCCAGGTGGTGGTGCACGGTGTAGCCCCAGGTGGTGGTGCACGGTGTAGCCCCAGGTGGTGGTGCACGGTGTAGCCCCAGGTGGTGGTGCACGGTGTAGCCCCAGGTGGTGGTGCACGGTGTAGCACCAGGTGGTGGTGCACGATGTAGCACCAGGTGAGAACACGAGAGAACACACGGGAAAACAAGCCGAGGAAACTGTGTTCTTCACACTGTTCTTCAAGATAACATCAACGTGAAGACAAGTTATTCTTGTCTTCTGTTTCTGTGTGGGTTCCTTTGAAGTCTTGATTATTCATTTTAATTTTCACTGCTCGCAAATGGAGGTGTTTTATCCGTCAGGAAAGAGAAAAGTGTCACCTGACTTACGTTCCTGTCAGTTGACCCGCAATGTGGCTTAGTACTGGGTATCAGTAAAGCAACCACTGGCTTACTGGTGCTGGGTATCAGTAGTTAAGCAACCACTGGCTTACTGGTGCTGGGCATCAGTAAAGCAACCACTGGCTTACTGGTGCTGGGTATCAGTAGTTAAGCAACCACTGGCTTACTGGTGCTGGGTATCAGTAAAGCAACCACTGGCTTACTGGTGCTGGGTATCAGTATTTAAGCAACCACTGGCTTACTGGTGCTGGGTTAAACCGCCGCTGGAGCACCGGATCCAGGTACTTCACCTTATTTAAGAAACAAATGCTCCCATATCCGGGTCGTGACACCACCACTAGACACAAGGAACACTTCTCTCGCGAGGTCCATCTCTCATTCTCGCACGAACAATCCACTAAATTCGTTCGTTATTACTAAAGCTTCGTAAGCGCGGCGATCACTGTGGTCTTGGCTCCAGCGACACTCCAGCGACACTCCAGTTTCTATAACTCACCCAAAGCTTCAGCATGACGGCGGTGTAGGGCAGACGGAGGCTGGGGTGTTTCTGAGGTCAAAAGTGAATGTTGCTACCTTTATATACTCCGACAAACTGACGTACCCCCCCCCCTTAACCCCTTCCTCCCACCTGTCTGCTACCTCTTAGTTCCTCATACTCTTCATTTATCCCCTCTCCCTCCTCATATGTCTCCATGTACTCTTGTTCCTCATCTTCCCCCTCACTAATTACCTCCTTACTTGTCAGTTCTTCTCATGCATTTCCAGACCTACTGGAATGCCATATCCTATGTAAGAAAATATTCCAGTGCCTGGGTGTAAGACACTCCAGTATTTGCGTGTAAGATATTCCAGTACCTGCGTGTAAAACACTCCAGTACCTCCAGTACCAGCGTGTAAAACACTCCAGTACCTACTGGAAGTATTCAGGTATCCGTGTACCAACTGATATTAATTAAGAAAACGAGTATTTATTCCTTATTTCCCCCCTCCCTGCCTTCCTTCCCACCTGCATTATTTCCCCCACATGCTCCTATTCTTCATCTTCCCATCTTATTCACCTTCCTCCTTCCTCCACCTCATCTTCCTCCTCCCAGGTTCCTCTACTTCTGTTCTCTGTTCACCTGTATTTGTAGTGTTCATTTGTTTATTGGGTTTAAAGGCTATCGACTACACGAAGATCATTAAGGCTTCACGTCATTTGTTCATCAAACGTCAAGAATGTTTTAATCCCTTAAATAAGGCTTAAAATAAATTCTCAGTGTATTGTATATGATCTTGCCTCTCGCTTCTGTCTTGAGCAGCGCAGTACTTTACTACACTTCGGGAGTCATTTACACAAGCAGGTTGGGGTCACACACAAGTAGGTCACAGGGGAACAGGTTGGAGGGTCACATAGAAGCAAGTTGGGTATCACACAAGTAGTTCACAGGAGAACAGGTTGGAGTGTCACATAGAAGCAGGTTGGGTATCACACACAAGTAGGTCACAGGGGAGCAGGTTGGAGGGTCACATAGAAGCAGGTTGGAGGGTTACACACAAGCAGGCAGGTTGGAGGGTTACACAAAAGCAGGTTGGAGGGTCACACAGAAGCAGGTTGGAGGGTCACACACAAGCAGGTTGGAGGGTCACATAGAAGTAGGCTGAAGGGTTACACACAAGAAGGTTGGAGGGTTACACACAAGCAGGTTGGAGGGTCACACAAAAGCAGGTTGGAGGGTCACACACAAGCAGGTTGGAGGGTCACACACAAGCAGGGTCAATAAACAGGTCGGGGGGTGAGGAAACTCTCTCTCTTTCTGTCGCCAGAATGTCAAGACCTAAGTCTTGCACGACCTTACAAACTCTCTTGGCTCCAGTGTCTCCCGGTAACGCACTCAGAAATGGTCATATAAACACGCTCGAAACATCAGACACATATCAGACCATCTCTTCCTTTACAAAACGTTTCGCTCACAGATGACCTTTTCCCAGGTGCGCGAGACAATTTGCATAGAATTTGTTATAGAATTATAGTTCAATCATACTTGCTGGCATATTTAAGTCCATGACCAACACGTCGTGAAAAGTGGCCAGGAGGGCGAGTTAGCAATTAACTTTCACTGTTCTGAGGGTCAAATATTATCTCATGTTCTGTAATTAGATTAGTTTGGTTCTCTTTAAACCCGAACTTAAGTTGGGTTAGAAAATTCACGTGAGCAAACACTAGGACATATTTATTAGACAAAGTTTCGGTCCTGGGACCCAAACTTTGTTTTTTTTTTAAACCGGTTTGTCGGTATCTGTTACCAAAGTTTATACCAAACCAGCACTTTGGAGAGAAACCCTCCGACGACGTTTCGGTCCGTACTAAACAACGGTCAGGGAAGGTCCAGGAGGGATCGAAACGCCGTCATGAGTTTCACCTAGCAGCAAATAGGTACCTAGGTTGTTAGTCGACTGGTGTGGGTCGCATCCTGGGGGACAAGATTAAGGACCCCAATGGAAATAAGACAGACAGTCCTCGATGACGCACTGACTTTCTTGGGTTATCCTGGGTGGCTAACCTTCCGGGGTTAAAAATCCGAAGAAATCTTATCTTATCTTATCTTATCTCTCCCACGTGAGGATTTTTCGGTGAATTGTTCGGGCCATTTTTTATTCTCTAGATTATTTTGATTATTATTGGGTTCTTTGGGATTGGCTAATCCCGCTGGGATCCCACAGAACCTGGGAAATGGGAGGTAATGAAGGGAGGAGAAGGTAGACTGAATCCCTAGGGTTGAGAACCCTTCCTTGGGATCAAGGCACCCCTTACCCCTTCGAGGGAGGACCCTTGATGCCGGTTAGGAGATCTTGATCCTAAGAATTGGACATATATCTCCCCTTTTTTTCTGGATCGAATTTGATTACCCACAGAGCGCAGGACGGATCCCGGGGATCGAACCCGTGGAAGGTGGTTATTATGCACTATTATCCAGCGTTGTTCGGCCCCTCCTGGTTGCTATTTTATATTATAATATAAAATAGCAACGTTATTATAACAAGGTTTCGCTCTGTGTAGAGTTTTAGTAACTCGATAAACCACGTTATTACCGTGTATGCACCAGAAGTTTACTTCACTCCTTATTTTAGTGATTAAAGTGTCTTTGACTGGTGGTGTACAGGTGACATGCGTTATTAATGACCCTCGTGTAGTCGATAGGCTTTAAACTCCATTAGGCATCCAGCCATTTGGTATTAAAGTGTCTTTGACTGGTGGTGCACAGGTGACATTCAGCCTTAAGGGTCACCTAAGTTCCCCTGTCTTCTAATAACATGTTCATTTTTCTCCATGTTATTAGAAGACGGGGGAACTTAAGTGCCTCTTAATGACCCTCGTATAGTCGATAGATTTCAAATTCAGTCCCACATTTCGTTAGCAAAATCAAAAGAAACTTTAACAGTATTAGAGTTAGAAGTAAATGGTGACAACATTGGAACAAGATATTTAGATGGCTTATACTTTAAAAGTAACTATTGGTAGGTAAGATAGGTCGAATGGGACAATCATAGGAAACGGGAGAATGAGCTACGCAAACCTTGGTTTATGTTTTTTGTATCTGTGAGCATCCACGATGTGTTGTGCTGGAGTACGGACACGATGAGTTGTGTAATATCTTGAAACATTTAGCTGTCTGCTCATGCAGTGGGGACATACGACTGAGGTTGTTACTATCACTTTTTTTGACAATGACTGCGATTACTTGTGAATCATTCTGGTATAGCTCTTCTTTTTTGTATTTTTTAATATGTGATTGCAATTGTATTTGTGGTCTAGTGGTAAAGTTTGCCTGGCCTACAACACCTCGCTGGCCTACACTGCTGTCACCCCACCTTCTCTCTTGCGTAATATTTCACTTTACTGACCTTTCTGACTTGTACCGGTCCAGCGGTGACCTTATTAGCAGGTGCTCCTGGATCCTGTCCACCCCACCCCTAACTTCTCCCTCATTTCTCTCTCACGCCTCACTTCCCTCCCACACTCCTCCCTTATGTCTCCCTCCCACTCCTGTCACTTTATATGTGCGACTCATCCCGTGTGATGGAATGTGACAGGTAAATATCACTAGCTTTTGTTCCCACAAAACAACATCAGACGGGAGATGACAGTAATGATAATACTTAAAGAAGAAAGGAGGAGAGACCACGAGGAATGTGAAAGAGATATGTGAAGAGCTGAACAAGTTTTTCAAGGAAGTGTCGGGTGAGGAAACTGGAATAGTGGAGGAGAACAGAAGAGAAAGGAGAGAGCAGTGAAGACTGTATAACCAACACAACATTGCAGCAAGTGAAGAACCTGCTATACACACTGAACATGTCAGTAACAATAGGAGTTCACAGTGTATCTTGGGCCCTGAGAGAGAGAGAGAGAGAGAGAGAGAGAGAGAGAGAGAGAGAGAGAGAGAGAGAGAGAGGGAGGGAGGGAGAGCAGAGGCACCATGTGCGCTACTAGCGAGAATCTACAACTCTGACTCACGAAATCTCAGACAAACCATGGACTGAAGGGAGCGTAAACCCATGACAAGTGAGTTGTAAAGCTCACAGGCCAGTGCGTTCACCACTCGGCCAGCTCAGACTCACCCGCCGTGGGTTCAAGCCCCACCCGTTCCCTGATTTAAGAATCTACAAATCATTCGATGTAGGGCACATTCTGGAGAGCCGGAAATCTGCAATAAATTACAGACCGTTATTACCTGGAGGCTGTTCCGGGGGTCAACGCCCCCGCGGCACGATCCATGACCAGGCCTCGCGGTAGATCAGGGTCTGATCAACCAGGCTGTTGCTGCTGACCGCACGCAGTCCGACGTACGAACCACAGCCCGGCTGGTCAGGTACTGACTTTAGGTGCCTGTCCAGCTTCCTCTTGAAAACAGCCAGGGGTCTTGAAGACAGCCAGGGGTCTTGAAGACAGCCAGGGGTCTTGAGGACAGCAAGGGGTCTTGAAGACAGCCAGGGGTCTTGAGGACAGCCAGGGGTCTTGAGGACAGCCAGGGGTCTTGAGGACAGCCAGGGGTCTTGAAGACAGCCAGGGGTCTTGAAGACAGCCAGGAGTCTTGAAGACAGCCAGGGGTCTTTAAAACAGCAGGGGTCTTGAAGACAGCCAGGGGTCTTGAAGACAGCCAGGGGTCTTGAGGACAGCCAGGGGTCTTGAAGACAGCCAGGGGTCTTGAAGACAGCCAGGGGTCTTGAGGACAGCCAGGGGTCTTGAAGACAGCCAGGGGTCTTGAGGACAGCAAGGGGTCTTGAAGACAGCCAGGGTCTTGAGGACAGCCAGGGGTCTTGAGGACAGCCAGGGTCTGAGGACAGCCAGGGTCTTGAAGACAGCCAGGGTCTTGAAGACAGCCAGGGTCTTGAAGACAGCCAGGGTCTTTAACAGCTGTCTTGAACGCAGCGAGAAGTACGGAAGAGCAGGGCTTCAAGACAGTCAGGTATTAAGTGCCATGGGTCAGCTATCCTATGAAGAAAGCTCGGTCTTGAAGACAGCCGGCTTGAAGCAGCCAGGGCGAGGACAGCCAGGGGTCTTGAAGACAGCCAGGGTCTTGAGACAGCCAGGTCTGAGACAGCCAGGGGTTTGAAGACAGCCAGGGTCTTGAGGACAGCAAGGGGTCTTGAAGACAGCCAGGGGTCTTGAGGACAGCCAGGGTCTTGAGGACAGCCAGGGTCTTGAGGACAGCCAGGGTCTTGAAGACAGCCAGGGGTCGAAGACAGCCAGGAGTCTTGAAGACAGCCAGGGTCTTTAAAAACAGGGGTCTTGAAGACAGCCAGGGGCCTTGAAGACAGCCAGGGGTCTTCAAGACAGCCAGGGGTCTTCAAGACAGCCAGGGGTCTTCAAGACAGCCATGGGTCTTCAAGACAGCCATGGGCCATGAAGAAAGCCAGGGGTCTTGAAGACAGCCAGGGGTCTTGAAGACAGCCAGGGGTCTTCAAGACACCCAGGAGTCTATTGGTAATCCCCTTTATGCTGTCTTAGATGCTGGAGAAGTAACTGAGAAGAGTGTCGGAGCATCACCAGTCATGGTATATAAGTGACCATCGTCATATTTATATTGTAAATCTTACCACAAACTTTGCTTGAAGTCGACGAGAGGAAACAGTCTGACAGATGCCTTGCATTTTCCTGTACTGGAAAAAGAGATTTGTAACTATACCCCACAAAAAAGTATTCCATAAACTGGAAGAGCAGGCAGGGATAGCGGGTAATTCACTTGGGAATATCAAGGGATACCTAAGGGAAAAGTGAGAGAGATGACTGGAAGAGACAACAGGATGGACTACCACTGTCTCGTAGAGTCTCGCCCTGGAGCATTTACTGTCTCGTGTGTACATAGGTAACTTTAATACCAAGAAGGGCATTGGGTAACACATCCGTTCATTAGATGGTCACGGGAGGTCTGGTCTGGTCACAGGAGGTCTTGTCTTGTCACGGGAGGTCTGGTCTGGTCACAGGAGGTCTTGTCTTGTCAAGGGAGGTCTTGTCTGGTCACGGGAGGTCTTGTCTGGTCACGGGAGGTTTTGTCTGGTCACGGGAGGTCTTGTCTGGTCACGGGAGGTCTTGTCTGGTCACGGGAGGTCTTATCTTGTCACGGGAGGTCTTGTCTGGTCACGGGAGGTCTTGTCTGGTCACGGGAGGTCTGGTCTGGTCACAGGAGGTCTTGTCTTGTCACGTGAGGTCTTGTCTGGTCACGGGAGGTCTTGTCTGGTCACGGGAGGTCTTGTCTGGTCACGGGAGGTCTGGTCTGGTCAGGGAGGTCTTGTCTTGTCACGGAGGTCTTGTCTGGTCACGGGAGGTCTGGTCTGGTCACGGGAGGTCTTGTCTGGTCACAGGAGGTCTGGTCTGTCACGGGAGGTCTGGTCTGGTCACAGGAGGTCTTGTCTTGTCAGGGAGGTCTTGTCTGGTCACGGGAGGTCTTGTCTGGTCACGGGAGGTCTTGTCTGGTCACGGGAGGTCTGGTCTGGTCACGGGAGGTCTGGTCTGGTCACGGGAGGTCTTGTCTGGTCACAGGAGGTCTGGTCTGGTCACGGGAGGTCTGGTCTGGTCACAGGAGGTCTTGTCTTGTCACGGGAGGTCTTGTCTGGTCACGGGAGGTCTTGTCTGGTCACGGGAGGTCTGGTCTGGTCATGGGAGGTCTGGTCTGGTCACGGGAGGTCTGGTCTGGTCATGGGAGGTCTGGTCTGGTCATGGGATTTCTGGTCTAGTCATGGAAGGTCTGGTCTAGTCATGGGAGGTCTGGTCTGGTCATGGGAGGTCTGGTCTGGTCATGGGAGGTCTGGTCTAGTCATGGGAGGTCTGGTCTAGTCATGGGAGGTCTGGTCTAGTCATGGGAGGTCTGGTCTAGTCATGGGAGGTCTGGTCTAGTCATGGGATGTCTGGTCTAGTCATGGGAGGTCTGGTCTAGTCATGGGAGGTCTGGTCTGGTCAAGGGAGGTCTGATCTAGTCATGGGAGGTCTGGTCTAGTCATGGGAGGTCTGGTCTAGTCATGGGAGGTCTGGTCTAGTCATGGGAGGTCTGGTCTAGTCATGGGAGGTCTGGTCTAGTCATGGGAGGTCTGGTCTAGTCATGGGAGGTCTGGTCTAGTCATGGGAGGTCTGGTCTAGTCATGGGAGGTCTGGTCTAGTCATGGGAGGTCTGGTCTGGTCATGGGAGGTTTGGTCTAGTCATGGGAGGTCTGGTCTAGTCATGGGAGGTCTGGTCTAGTCATGGGAGGTCTGGTCTAGTCACGGGAGGTCTGGTCTAGTCATGGGAGGTCTGGTCTAGTCATGGGAGGTCTGGTCTAGTCATGGGAGGTCTGGTCTGGTCATGGGAGGTCTGGTCTAGTCATGGGAGGTCTGGTCTAGTCATGGGAGGTCTGGTCTAGTCATGGGAGGTCTGGTCTAGTCATGGGAGGTCTGGTCTAGTCACGGGAGGTCTGGTCTAGTCATGGGAGGTCTGGTCTAGTCATGGGAGGTCTGGTCTAGTCATGGGAGGTCTGGTCTAGTCATGGGAGGTCTGGTCTAGTCATGGGAGGTCTGGTCTGGTCATGGGAGGTCTGGTCTAGTCATGGGAGGTCTGGTCTAGTCATGGAGGTCTGGTCTAGTCATGGGAGGTCTGGTCTAGTCATGGGAGGTCTGGTCTAGTCATGGGAGGTCTGGTCTGGTCACGGGAGGTCTGGTCTGGTCATGGGAGGTCTGGTCTGGTCATGGGAGGTCTGGTCTAGTCATGGGAGGTCTGGTCTAGTCATGGGAGGTCTGGTCTAGTCATGGGAGGTCTGGTCTAGTCATGGGAGGTCTGGTCTAGTCATGGGAGGTCTGGTCTAGTCATGGGAGGTTGGTCTAGTCATGGGAGGTCTGGTCTAGTCATGGGAGGTCTGGTCTAGTCATGGGATGTCTGGTCTAGTCATGGAGGTCTGGTCTAGTCATGGAGGTCTGGTCTGGTCAGGGAGGTCTGGTCTAGTCATGGGAGGTCTGGTCTAGTCATGGGAGGTCTGGTCTAGTCATGGGAGGTCTGGTCTAGTCATGGGAGGTCTGGTCTAGTCATGGGAGGTCTGGTCTAGTCATGGGAGTCTGGTCTGGTCAAGGGAGGTCTGGTCTAGTCATGGGAGGTCTGGTCTAGTCAAGGGAGGTCTGGTCTAGTCATGGGAGGTTGGTCTAGTCATGGGAGGTCTGGTCTAGTCATGGGAGGTCTGGTCTAGTCATGGGAGGTCTGGTCTAGTCACGGGAGGTCTGGTCTAGTCATGGGAGGTCTGGTCTAGTCATGGGAGGTCTGGTCTAGTCATGGGAGGTCTGGTCTAGTCATGGGAGGTCTGGTCTGGTCATGGGAGGTTTGGTCTAGTCATGGGAGGTCTGGTCTAGTCATGGGAGGTCTGGTCTAGTCATGGGAGGTCTGGTCTAGTCACGGGAGGTCTGGTCTAGTCATGGGAGGTCTGGTCTAGTCATGGGAGGTCTGGTCTAGTCATGGGAGGTCTGGTCTAGTCATGGGAGGTCTGGTCTAGTCAGGGAGGTCTGGTCTAGTCATGGGAGGTCTGGTCTAGTCATGGGAGGTCTGGTCTAGTCATGGGAGGTCTGGTCTAGTCATGGGAGGTCTGGTCTAGTCATGGGAGGTCTGGTCTGGTCATGGGAGGTCTGGTCTAGTCAGGGAGGTCTGGTCTAGTCATGGGAAGTCTGGTCTAGTCATGGGAGGTCTGGTCTAGTCATGGGAGGTCTGGTCTAGTCATGGGAGGTCTGGTCTAGTCATGGGAGGTCTGGTCTAGTCATGGGAGGTCTGGTCTAGTCATGGGAGGTCTGGTCTAGTCATGGGAGGTCTGGTCTAGCTGGGAGGTTGAGTCTGAAATCACTGGAGGTAGGTAGGCAATATCTTTAAACCATGGAGTAGAGTCATAAACCACTGGAGTAGAGGTATAAACCACTGGAGTAGAGGAAATAAACCACTGGAGAGGAAATAAACCACTGGAGTAGAGGAAATAAACCACTGAGTAGAGGAAATAACCAGTGGAGTAGAGGTAATAAACCACTGGAGTAGAGGAAATAAACCACTGGAGTAGAGGAAATAAACCACTGGAGTAGAGGAAATAAACCACTGGAGTAGAGGAAATAAACCACTGGAGTAGAGGAAATAAACCACTGGAGTAGAGGAATAAACCACTGGAGTAGAGGAAATAAACCACTGGAGTAGAGGAAATAAACCACTGGAGTAGAGGAAATAAACCACTGGAGTAGAGGAAATAAACCACTGGAGTAGAGGAAAATAAAACCACTGGAGTAGAGGAAATAAACCACTGGAGTAGAGGAAATAAACCACTGGAGTAGAGGAAATAAACCACTGGAGTAGAGGAAATAAACCACTGGAGTAGAGGAAATAAACCACTGGAGTAGAGGAAATAAACCACTGGAGTAGAGGAAATAAACCACTGGAGTAGAGGAAATAAACCACTGGAGTAGAGGAAATAAACCACTGGAGTAGAGGAAATAAACCACTGGAGTAGAGGAAATAAACCACTGGAGTAGAGGAAATAAACCACTGGAGTAGAGGAAATAAACCACTGGAGTAGAGGTAATAAACCACTGGAGTAGAGGAAATAAACCACTGGAGTAGAGGTAATAAACCACTGGAGTAGAGGAAATAAACCACTGGAGTAGAGGAAATAAACCACTGGAGTAAGTAATAAACCACTGGAGTAGAGGAAATAAACCACTGGAGTAGAGGAAATAAACCACTGGAGTAGAGGAAATAAACCACTGGAGTAGAGGAAATAAACCACTGGAGTAGAGGAAATAAACCACTGGAGTAGAGGAAATAAACCACTGGGAAAACCACTGGTAGAGGAAATAAACCACTGGAGTAGAGGAAATAAACCACTGGAGTAGAGGAAATAAACCACTGGAGTAAGAGGAAATAAACCACTGGGTAGAGGAATAAACCACTGGAGTAGAGGAAATAAACCACTGGAGTAGAGGAAATAAACCACTGGAGTAGAGGTAATAAACCACTGGAGTAGAGGAAATAAACCACTGGAGTAGAGGAAATAAACCACTGGAGTAGAGGAAATAAACCACTGGAGTAGAGGTAATAAACCACTGGAGTAGAGGAAATAAACCACTGGGGTAGAGGTAATAAACCACTGGAGAAGGGAAATAAACCACTGGAGTAGAGGAAATAAACCACTGGAGTAGAGGAAATAAACCACTGGAGTAGAGGAAATAAACCACTGGAGTAGAGGTAATAAACCACTGGAGTAGAGGAATAAACTACTGGAGTAGAGGTAATAAACCACTGGAGTAGAGGAAATAAACCACTGGAGTAGAGGTAATAAATTACTGGAGTAGAGGAAATAAACCACTGGGGTAGAGGTAATAAACCACTGGAGTAGAGGAAATAAACCACTGGATTAGAGGAAATAAACCACTGGAGTGAGGAGTGAAATAAACCACTGGAGTAGAGGTAATAAACCACTGGAGTAGAGGAAATAAACCACTGGAGTAGAGGAAATAAACCACTGGAATAGAGGAATAAACCACTGGAGTAGAGGAAATAAACCACTGGAGTAGAGGAAATAAACACTGGAGTAGAGGAAATAAACCACTGGAGTAGAGGTAATAAACCACTGGAGTAGAGGAAATAAACCACTGGAGTAGAGGAAATAAACCACTGAGAGAATAACAGGGTAGGGTAATAAACCACTGGAGTAGAGGAAATAAACCACTGGAGTAGAGGTAATAAACCACTGGAGTAGAGGAAATAAACCACTGGAGTAGAGGTAATAAACCACTGGAGTAGAGGAAATAAACCACTGGAGTAGAGGAAATAAACCACTGGAGTAGAGGAAATAAACCACTGGAGTAGAGGTAATAAACCACTGGAGTAGAGGTAATAAACCACTGGAGTAGAGGAAATAAACCACTGGAGTAGAGGTAATAAACCACTGGAGTAGAGGAAATAAACCACTGGAGTAGAGGTAATAAACCACTGGAGTAGAGGTAATAAACCACTGGAGTAGAGGAAATAAACCACTGGAGTAGAGGAAATAAACCACTGGAGTAGAGGTAATAAACCACTGGAGTAGAGGAAATAAACCACTGGAGTAGGAAAAAGGTAATAAACCACTGGAGTAGAGGAAATAAACCACTGGAGTAGAGGAATAAACCACTGGAGTAGAGGTAATAAACCACTGGAGTAGAGGAAATAAACCACTGGAGTAGAGGTAATAAACCACTGGAGTAGAGGTAATAAACCACTGGAGTAGAGGAAATAAACCACTGGAGTAGAGGTAATAAACCACTGGAGTAGAGGTAATAAACCACTGGAGTAGAGGTAATAAACCACTGGAGTAGAGGTAATAAACCACTGGAGTAGAGGAAATAAACCACTGGAGTAGAGGAAATAAACCACTGGTGAGTAAACCCTGGGAATATACCACTGAAATAAACCCTGGGAGGGAATAAACCATGGTGAGGATAAACCACTAGAGAAAACCACGGGTAGGAATAAACCACTGGAGTAGAGAAATAAACCACTGGGTAGAGGAATAAACCACTGGAGTAGAGGAATAAACCATGGAGTAGAGGAAATAAACCACTGGTAGAGGAATAAACCATGGAGTAGAGGTAATAAACCCTGGGTAGAGTAAAACCACTGGAGTAGAGGTAATAACCACTGGAGTAGAGTAAAAACCACTGGGTAGAGAATAAACCACTGGTAGAGGAATAAACCACTGGGTAGAGGAAAAACCACTGAGTAGAGGAAAACCACGGTAGAGGTAATAAACACTGGAGTAGAGGAATAAACCACTGGGTAAGGTAATAAACCATGGAGTAGAGAATAAACCACGGTGAGGAATAAACCACTGGTAGAGGATAAACCACTGGGTAGGATAAACCACTGAGTAGAGAAAAAAGTAGGTAATAACATGGAAGAAAACCCGGGAGAGAAAACCACTGGAGAAGAAATAACCACTGGAGAGAGGAAAAACCACTGAGTAGATAACCTGAGAAAAACCACTGAAGAATAAACCACTGGATAGGATAACCACTGGTAGTAATAAACCACTGGAGTAGAGGAAATAACCACTGGTAGGTAAACCACTGAGTAGAGGAAAACACTGATAAAAACCACTGATAGGATAAACCACTGGGTGGGAAAACACTGAGTAGAGGATAACCACTGAGTAAAAACCACTGAGGAAATAACCATGGTAGGGAAAACCACTGGGTAATAACCATGGTAAGTAATAACCACTGAGTGAGGATAAACCTGTAAGGATAAACCACTGGGTGAATAACCACTGGTAGAGGTAATAAACCACTGATAATAAACTGGGTAGGTAAAACGGAGATAACCACTGGAGAAGAATAACCACTGGAGTAGAGGAATAAACCATGAGTAGAGGAAAACCTGGGTAGGGTAATAAACCCGGGTAAGGTTAACACTGATAGGGTAAACACTAAAGATAAACCACTGAGAGGATAAACCACTGGTAGAGAAAACCACGGATGGGAAACCACGGGTAATAAACCACTGGTGAGAAAAACCACTGGAGTAGAGGAATAAACCATGAGAGGAATAAACCACTGGTAAGAATAACACGGAGGGAAAGGTAATAAACCACTGGAGTAGAGGAAATAAACCACTGGAGTAGAGGTAATAAACCACT
This sequence comes from Cherax destructor, assembly GCA_009830355.1. Classification (NCBI taxonomy): domain Eukaryota; kingdom Metazoa; phylum Arthropoda; class Malacostraca; order Decapoda; family Parastacidae; genus Cherax; species Cherax destructor. The sequence continues at coordinate 43,038 of WNWK01009762.1, forward strand.
GGAGTAGAGGAAATAAACCACTGGAGTAGAGGAAATAAACCACTGGAGTAGAGGTAATAAACCACTGGAGTAGAGGTAATAAACCACTGGAGTAGAGGTAATAAACCACTGGGGTAGAGGTAATAAACCACTGGAGTAGAGGAAATAAACCACTGGAGTAGAGGTAATAAACCACTGGAGTAGAGGAAATAAACCACTGGAGTAGAGGTAATAAACCACTGGAGTAGAGGTAATAAACCACTGGAGTAGAGGTAATAAACCACTGGAGTAGAGGAAATAAACCACTGGAGTAGAGGTAATAAAACCACTGGAGTAGAGGTAATAAACCACTGGAGTAGAGGTAATAAACCTTCCAGCACTAGTAAAAAAAGAGATGTGTGAAGATATGATCACGACGTAGAAAATACTCAGACTTGATGAGATCCCTCCCTCACCCCTCCCTCACTCCTCCCTCACCCCTCCCTCACCCCTCCCTCACCCCTCCCTCACTCCTCCCTCACCCCTCCCTCACCCCTCCCTCACCCCTCCCTCACCCCTCCCTCACTCCTCCCTCACCCCTCCCTCACCCCTCCCTCACCCCTCCCTCACCCCTCCCTCACCCCTCCCTCACTCCTCTCTCACCCCTCCCTCACTCCTCCCTCACCCCTCCCTCACCCCCCCTCACCCCTCCTCACCCTCCTCACCCCTCCTCACCCCTCCCTCACCCCTCCCTCGCCTCTTACTCTACTCTACATCGTGAACGTACACTCTTCGTGTGCACCTGTGACCGTGTACACTCATGATCGTACAATCACGTACACCCGTGACTGTGGTTCATTGATGAAAGGCCTGGTGTAGGGAGGGGAGGGGGAGGGGATGGGAGGGGGTGGGAAAGGGAGGGGGAGAGGGAGTGAATTAAATGTCGGTGAAAGGTATAAACTGTGTGAACCTGCTCACACACACACACACACACACACACACACACACACACACACACAAGAAGTATTTCAGTCATAGAGTTGTCAGGAAGTGGAACAATCTGGAGAGTGATGAGGAGGCAGGATCCATACATAGCTTTAAGAAGAGGTACGATAAGGCTCGTGGAGCAGGAAGAAAGTGGACCTAGTAGCGACCAGCAAAGAGGCGGAGTCCAGGAGCTGTGACTTGACCCCAGCAACCACAAATGGGTACACACACACACAGACTCAATTCGAGACTCGTCACGCTGTCCTAATATTAATATAATAACCCCCACATCCTTCCCTACCACCAATCAACAATTATAACACTGTCCCCTTCCCCTTGTATCAACTATAACACTGTCCCCTTCCCCTTGTATCAACTATAACACTGCCCCCTTCCCCTTGTATCAACTATACCACTGCCCCTTTCCCTTGTATCAACTATAACACTGCCCCTTTCCCTTGTATCAACTATACCACTGCACCCTTCCCTTGTATCAACTATAACACTGTCCCCTTCCCCTTGTATCAACTATAACACTGTCCCCTTCCCCTTGTATCAACTATAACACTGCCCCCTTCCCCTTGTATCAACTATACCACTGCCCCCTTTCCCTTGTATCAACTATAACACTGCCCCCTTTCCCTTGTATCAACTATACCACTGCCCCCTTCCCCTTGTATCAACTATAACACTGCCCTTCCCCTTGTATCAACTATAACACTGCCCCCTTCCCTTGTATCAACTATAACACTGCTCCTTCCTTATCAACTCCGCCCTCCTTGTATCAACTATAACACTACCCCTTCCCTTGTATCAACTATAACACTGCCTCCTTCCCTTGTATCAACTATAACACTGCCTCCTTCCTTGTATCAACTATAACACTGCCCCCTTCCCTTGTATCAACTATAACACTACCCCTTCCCTTGTATCAACTATAACACTGCCCCCTTCCCTTGTATCAACTATAACACTGCCCCCTTCCCTTGTATCAACTATAACACTGCCCCCTTCCCTTGTATCAACTATAACACTGCCCCTTCCCTTGTATCAACTATAACACTGCCTCCTTCCCTTGTATCAACTATAACACTGCCCCCTTCCTTGTATCAACTATAACACTACCCCTTCCCCTTGTATCAACTATAACACTGTCCCCTTCCCTTGTATCAACTATAACACTGCCCCTTTCCCTTGTATCAACTATAACACTGTCCCCTTCCTTGTATCAACTATAACACTGCCCCTTCCTTGTATCAACTATAACACTGTCCCCTTCCCTTGTATCAACTATAACACTACCCCTTCCCTTGTATCAACTATAACACTGCCCCTTCCTTGTATCAACTATAACACTGTCCCCTTCCTTGTATCAACTATAACACTGTCCCCTTCCCCTTGTATCAACTATAACACTGCCCCCTTCCCCTTGTATCAACTATAACACTGTCCCCTTCCCCTTGTATCAACTATAACACTGCCCCTCCCCTTGTATCAACTATAACACTGCCCCTTCCCATTGTATCAACTATAACACTGCCCCCTTTCCCTTGTATCAACTATAACACTACCCCCTTCCTCTTGTATCAACTATAACACTGTCCCCTTCCCCTTGTATCAACTATAACACTACCCCTTCCCTTGTATCAACTATAACACTGCCCCCTTCCCCTTGTATCAACTATAACACTGTCCCCTCCCCTTGTATCAACTATAACACTGCCCCCTTCCCCTTGTATCAACTAAAACACTGCCCCCTTCCCCTTGTATCAACTATAACACTGTCCCCTTCCCCTTGTATCAACTATAACACTGTCTCCTTCCCCTTGTATCAACTATAACACTGTCCCCTTCCCCTTGTATCAACTATAACACTGCCCCCTTCCCCTTGTATCAACTATAACACTGCCCCCTTCCCCTTGTATCAACTATAACACTGTCCCCTTCCCCTTGTATCAACTATAACACTGTCCCCTTCCCCTTGTATCAACTATAACACTGCCCCCTTCCCCTTGTATCAACTATAACACTGCCCCCTTCCCCTTGTATCAACTATAACACTGCCCCCTTCCCTTTGTATCAACTATAACACTACCCCTTCCCCTTGTATCAACTATAACACTGCCCCCTTCCCCTTGTATCAACTATAACACTGTCCCCTTCCCCTTGTATCAACTATAACACTACCCCCTCCTTGTATCAACTATAACACTGCCCCTCCCCTTGTATCAACTCTAACACTACCCCTTCCCCTTGTATCAACTCTAACACTACCCCTTCCCCTTGTATCAACTATAACACTACCTCTTCCCCTTGTATCAACAATAACACTGCCCCTCCCCTTGTATCAACTATAACACTGCCCCTTCCCTTGTATCAACTATAACACTACCCCTTCCCTTGTATCAACTATAACACTACCCCTTCCCTTGTATCAACTATAACACTGCCCCCTTCCCCTTGTATCAACTATAACACTACCCCTTCCCTTGTATCACTGCACACACCAACTCCTGCCTCACCTATCCTTCCTTACAGATAAACAATGACCAGGAAGCCTCGACATCACAAACTAGAACATAGTAAAAGAAAGAATGATGATCTGAAAGAGTAAACTTAAGATAACCCACGACATTGTAGCTATCACAGAGATATACCGTATTTTCTAGCATATAAGACGCACGATCATATGAGACGATATTACCAAACAGTTGTAACGTAACGTTAGTAAATAACTGCTAAAGCGTAACACAATGCCTACCCCCTGACCCTGACCTTGAGCATATAAGGTGCAGGCTGATTTTCCAAGACTTTTGGGGGGAAAAGTGCGCCGTATATGTTGGAAAATACGGTAACTAAATGAAAAGATAAGAGGTACGGTGATGGAGTACCTGGCAGGGAAGTGACGGGAGGCAGAGGAGAACCTCATACCCAGAAGAAGAGAAAATAGTCAAAAATAAAGAATCCCATTATTCAAAGATGCAGAAAGGAATAAAAAACATGTGCTAACGCATAGAAATGGTACATAAAGCAAAGGTCGGAAGAGAACAGGGATAAGAGCAGAGGAGCCAAGAGTGAATAAGCAAGGGTAAGAAGAGAGGCTGAGCAACAACTTGGGAAATGACAGCAGCAAAACCCAAATCTACGAAGAGTTGAACAAACGATTTACAAAAATAACAAAAAGGCACAATACCTAGCTCTCCTGCAGTGCTCCTCTTTCTTTGTCTTTGACACCACCACCACCACCACCACCACCACCACCACCACCACCACCACCACTACTACTACCTCTACCACTACCTCTCTTGTCCCGTTCTTGTCTGCTGGCCTTTATATACTGTCATTTTCTCTCCTTTTTGTTAGTGTGACTTTGTAAATGGTCCAAGTCGGACCGAAACGTCGTCGTAAGCTCCTCTCTCCTATGTACGGGTTATTTGTTTAATTTATAGAGGTCTTCTCGGTGGAAACAGTAGCAGCTTCCCACAGGTGTGTGTGCCTTCCCTGGTGAAGCCTGTGAAAAATTGTACATAGGGGAAACCAGGAGAGGTCTAAAGGTTTGTATTAAACATCGAATGGGTGAAGCACTTGCTACCTTCCAAGTCATTCCATTTATCTACCGATCTCTTGCTGAAGTATTTTTTCCCAGTATTCCTTCTCCACTTTTTCTTCAATTTACAACGGTGTCTTCTTGTTATCCTTGTTGCAGGTACCAAGAAATCGTGCTTACCTCTTCTTTCATGACCTTTAATGACCTTGCATACAGTTATCAAGTCCCTCTCTCCCTGGTCTGTCATCCTGCTGGTCGTCTTCACTGTTTTCAACCTTCAATCATTTTTTTTTTCAACAAGTCGGGTCTCCCACCGAGGCAGGGTGACCCAAAAAGAAAATCCCCCAAAAAGAAAATACTTTCATCATCATTCAACACTTTCACCTCACTCATACATAATCACTGTCTTTGCAGAGGCGCTCAGATACGACAGTTTAGAAGTCCCTCCAAACCGCCAGTATCCCAAACCTCTCCTTTAAAGTGCAGGCATTGTACGTCCCACCTCCAGGACTCAAGTCACACTTTATTTAGGTTGTCACTCTTTTTTCTGACTTTTGTGACTTTTCTCCTGATTCCATCTGCTGGTAGGTTCTCTACAACGTTCCTAGTCTACAAAATGCAAGATAGTGTTGCTATGCAACACACACATACACCTTCTCTACAACAGCTTCAAGAGTAGACACGACAGGGTTGAATAATCCAGGAACCAGTACACCTGGTCGAGGGAACTATTAATAATATAGATTATTCGATAAAATATTCGCCACACAACTGAGGTACTTAAGTCTGTTAGCACATCATCTTGTATATTATTCAGTTTATAGCATTCACTGTCTACTTGTTGAGTAGACACAGCGTCTACATTAATGTGTTATTATGGTAGACAGCGTCTACATTAATATGTTATTATGGTAGACACAGCGTCTACATTAATGTTATGGTAGACACAGCGTCTACAGTCATGTGTTAGTTATTATGGTAGACACAGCGTCTACATTAATGTTATGGTAGACACAGCAAATATTTATAAACAAGACTCTTATTGGTGATTTCCTTCATTCCCGGCTAATATTCCAGTTCAGTAACAGTTAGTGCAAAATGTCACCTGTGAAGCGCATGCCAAGACCCAGTTTTTTTTTTTTTTTTTTTGGTCTGGATTAAGTTGGTGTACGTCCTTGAACTGTGAATGTGTCTGTCCAGCCTTGTTCTCCCTCACTGATGTGTACACGATGCTCTCGTGGATACATACACACACACGGGGCCAGGAGCTGAGTCTCGACCCCTGCAACACACACACACACGACGTTGAGAAGGTAATGCGAAGAATTCAGTCGGATGAGGACCAGGCAGGACCACAGAGGGATCTGGACAGGCTGCAAGCCTGGTCCAGCAACTGGCTCCTGGAGTCTAACCCCACCAAGTGCAAAGTCATGGAGATTGGGGAGGATCAGAGTACATATAGGCTAGGAGGCTAAAGATTGCAAGGAAAAGGATCTTGGGGTGAGTATAATATCGAGCATATCTCCTGAGGCGCACATCAACCAAATAACTGCTGCAGCATATGGACGCCTAGCAAACCTGAAAATAGCGATTCGTCACTCAAGACTCTGTACACCGTGTACGTTAGGACCATACTGGAATATGCAGCACCAGTCTGGAACCACAACTGGTCAAACACATCAAGAAATTAGAGAAAGTGCAAAGGTTTGTAACAAGACTAGTCCTAGAGCTAAGGGGTATGTTCTACGAGGCGAGCTTAAGGAAAATCGACCTGACGACACTGGAGGACAGGAGGAATAGGGGGTACATGATAACGACATATAAAATACTGAGAGAAATTGATAAGGTGAATAGGCCCTCTCCATTCTGCCTTACTTCTGTCATCTTGTCATAAAACTCCAGTAGGTTTGTGACAAGATTTGCCCTCCCTGAAACCATGCTGCTTATCGTGTATAAGCTCATTCCTTAATTCCTAGGTACTCCACCAGTCTTTTCCTGATAGCTTCTCCATGACTTTGCATACTATACATATCAGTGACATGTATAGTATGCATATAGATGTGTTGAAGATTATTATTGTTAGTGGTACACATAGTGCCTCTGCTCCCTCTTTCAGGACCTAAGGGGTGTGTGTGTGTGTGTACGTGTACGTGTACGTGTGTGCACAGACAACACAGGCGACGTTAGGTACAGGCGCCGTGTGTCTATGTCGAACTTAATGGTTAATCAATTTCATTTATTAAACAAAATTGTGAACACCAGCAGTGTGTTGTTACACCAGTCTATATGATAGTTACATTGTGGTAACACCAGCAGTGTGTTGTTACACCAGTCTATATGATAGTTACATTAAGGTAACACCAGCAGTGTGTTGCTACACCAGTCTATATGATAGTTACATTGTGGTAACACCAGCAGTGTGTTGTTACACCAGTCTATATGATAGTTACATTGTGGTAACACCAGAAGTGTGTTGCTACACCAGTCTATATGATAGTTACATTGTGGTAACACCAGCAGTGTGTTGTTACACCAGTCTATATGATAGTTACATTGTGGTAACACCAGAAGTGTGTTGTTACACCAGTCTATATGATAGTTACATTATGGTAACACCAGCAGTGTGTTGCTACACCAGTCTATATGATAGTTACATTGTGGTAACACCAGCAGTGTGTTGCTACACCAGTCTATATGATAGTTACATTGTGGTAACACCAGCAGTGTGTTGTTACACCAGTCTATATGATAGTTACATTATGGTAACACCAGCAGTGTGTTGCTACACCAGTCTATATGATAGTTACATTGTGGTAACACCAGCAGTGTGTTGTTACACCAGTCTATATGATAGTTACATTAAGGTAACACCAGCAGTGTGTTGCTACACCAGTCTATATGATAGTTACATTGTGGTAACACCAGCAGTGTGTTGCTACACCAGTCTATATGATAGTTACATTGTGGTAACACCAGCAGTGTGTTGTTACACCAGTCTATATGATAGTTACATTGTGGTAACACCAGCAGTGTGTTGTTACACAAGTCTATATGATAGTTACATTGTGGTAACACCAGCAGTGTGTTGCTACACCAGTCTATATGATAGTTACATTGTGGTAACACCAGCAGTGTGTTGTTACACCAGTCTATATGATAGTTACATTGTGGTAACACCAGCAGTGTGTTGTTACACCAGTCTATATGATAGTTACATTATGGTAACACCAGCAGTGTTGCTACACCAGTCTATATGATAGTTACATTGTGGTAATACCAGCAGTGTGTTGTTACACCAGTCTATATGATAGTTACATTGTGGTAACACCAGCAGTGTTGCTACACCAGTCTATATGATAGTTACATTGTGGTAACACCAGCAGTGTGTTGCTACACCAGTCTATATAATAGTTACATTGTGGTAACACCAGCAGCGTGTTGTTACACCAGTCTATATGATAGTTACATTGTGGTAACACCAGCAGTGTGTTGTTACACCAGTCTATATGATAGTTACATTGTGGTAACACCAGCAGTGTGTTGTTACACCAGTCTATATGATAGTTACATTATGGTAACACCAGCAGTGTTGCTACACCAGTCTATATGATAGTTACATTATGGTAACACCAGCAGTGTTGCTACACCAGTCTATATGATAGTTACATTGTGGTAACACCAGCAGTGTGTTGCTACACCAGTCTATATGATAGTTACATTGTGGTAACACCAGCAGTGTGTTGTTTCACCAGTCTATATGATAGTTACATTGTGGTAACACCAGCAGCGTGTTGTTACACCAGTCTATATAATAGTTACATTATGGTAACACCAGCAGTGTTGCTACACCAGTCTGTATAATAGTTACATTATGGTAACACCAGCAGTGTGTTGCTACACCAGTCTATATGATAGTTACATTATGGTAACACCAGCAGTGTTGCTACACCAGTCTATATGATAGTTACATTATGGTAACACCAGCAGTGTGTTGTTACACCAGTCTATATAATAGTTACATTGTGGTAACACCAGCAGTGTGTTGTTACACCAGTCTATATGATAGTTACATTGTGGTAACACCAGCAGTGTGTTGTTACACCAGTCTATATGATAGTTACATTGTAGTAACACCAGCAGTGTGTTGCTACACCAGTCTATATGATAGTTACATTGTAGTAACACCAGCAGTGTGTTGCTATACGGTTCTATAAGACAGTAACACAGTGGAAACAAAAGCTAGCTATGTTTCCCAGTTACATTCATCACACAGGTTGGTGGTCATACAAGGTGTAGAAAGTCGTCAGCCTGAGATGCTCAGACTTCAACATGGCAGTGAGGATATGTGATAGTTACATTGTGGGAAGGGGAGAGAGGGAGGGGAGACGGATACAGAGAGGGGTGAACGAGAGGGGAGGGGTGAGTGTGAGGGGAGTGAGAGGGAGGGGTGAGTGTGAGGGGAGTGATGCAGTGTTGCTCACTACTGCAGTGTGTGTGTGTCTCCTGTCCTACCCTGAGTTACTGGTGACCTGCAGCGTGGTACAACAGTGTTGACGTGTGGTACAACAGTGTTGACGTGTGGTACAACAGTGTTGACGTGTGGTACAACAGTGTTGACCTGTGGTACAACAGTGTTGACGTGTGGTACAACAGTGTTGACGTGTGGTACAACAGTGTTGACGTGTGGTACAACAGTGTTGACGTGTGGTACAACAGTGTTGACGTGTGGTACAACAGTGTTGACGTGTGGTACAACAGTGTTGACGTGTGGTACAACAGTGGTGACGTGTGGTACAACAGTGGTGACGTGTGGTACAACAGTGTTGACGTGTGGTACAACAGTGTTGACGTGTGGTACAACAGTGTTGACGTGTGGTACAACAGTGTTGACGTGTGGTACAACAGTGGTGACGTGTGGTACAACAGTGGTGACGTGTGGTACAACAGTGTTGACGTGTGGTACAACAGTGTTGACGTGTGGTACAACAGTGTGACGTGTGTACAACAGTGTGACGTGTGGTACAACAGTGGTGACGTGTGGTACAACAGTGGTGACGTGTACAACAGTGTGACGTGTAGTATAACAGTGTTGACGTGTGGTACAACAGTGTTGACGTGTGGTACAACAGTTGACGTGTGGTACAACAGTGTTGACGTGTGGTACAACAGTGTTGACGTGTGGTACAACAGTGTTGACGTGTGGTATAACAGTGTTGACGTGTGGTACAACAGTGTTAACGTGTGGAACAACAGTTGACGTGTGGTACAATAGTGTTGACGTGTGGTACAACAGTGGTGACGTGTGGTACAACACTGGTGATGTGTGGTACAACAGTGTTGACGTGTGGTACAACAGTGTTGACGTGTAGTACAACAGTGTTGACGTGTGGTACAACAGTGGTGACGTGTGGTACAACAGTAGTGACGTGTGGTACAACAGTGTTGACGTGTGGTACAACAGTGGTGACGTGTGATACGACAGTGGTGACGTGTGGTACAACACTGGTGATGTGTGGTACAACAGTGGTGACGTGTGGTACAGCAGTGGTGATGTGTGGTACAACAGTGGTGACGTGTGGTACAACTGTGGTGACGTGTGGTACAACAGTGGTGACGTGTGGTACAACACTGGTGATGTGTGGTACATCAGTGATGTGTGGTACAACAGTGTTGACGTGTGGTAAAACAGTGTTGACGTGTACAACTGGTGACGTGTGGTACAACAGTGGTGACGTGTGGTACAACATTGGTGACGTGTGGTACAACAGTGGTGATGTGTGGTACAACAGTGGTGATGAGTGGTACAACAGTGACGTGTGGTACAGCAGTGTTGACGTGTGGTACAACAGTGGTGATGAGTGGTACAACAGTGACGTGTGGTACAGCAGTGGTGACGTGTAATTCAAGTGGTGATTTTTGGTACAACAGTGACGTGTGGTGCAACAGTGATGACGTGTAATTCAACAGTGGTGATGAGTGGTACAAGAATGACGTGTGGTACAACAGTGGTGATGAGTGGTACAAGAGTGACGTGTGGTACAACAGTGGTGACGTGTGGTACAATAGTGGTGACGTGTGGTACAACAGTGTGGTGTAACAGTGATGTCGTGTGGTACAACAGTGTGATACAGCGTAGTTCAACAGTGTGGTACAGCATTGGTACAATTGTCTGGTACAAAAGTGTGATATAAAAGTATGGTTCAATAGTGGTTCTACAGTGTGGTACAACTGTACATGTGTGTGTGTACTGACCTGCTTGTACTCAACTAATTGTGGTTGCAGGGGTCGATTCATAGCTCCTGGCCCACCCTCTTCACTGGTCGCTACTAGGTTCACCCTCTCCCTGCTCCATGAGCTTTATCATACCTCTTCTTAAACCTATGCATGGATCCTACCTCCACTACATCACTCTCCAGATTGTTCCATTTCCTAACAACTCTATGACTGAAGAAATACTTCCTAACATCCCTGTGACTCATCAGTGTTCAACTTCCAATTGTGACCCCCTTTTTGCTGTGTCCCATCACTGAAACACCCTGTCCCTATCTACATTGTCAATTTCTCTCAGTATTTTATATCTCCCCCTAATCCCTCCTATCCTCCAGTGTCGTCAGGTCGATTTTCCTTAACCTTTCCTTGTAGGACATACTCCTTAGCTCCGGGACTAGTCTTGTTGCAAACCTTTGCACTTTCTCTGCTTGAGCAGGTGTGGGTTCCAAACTGGTGCTGCATAATAGAATATGGGCCTGACGTACACGGTGTACAGAGTCTTGAACGATTTTTTACTGAGGTGTCGAAATTCTATTGTTAGGGTTGCCAGAAGCCCATATACTGCAGCAGTTATTTGGTTGATGTGCTCCTCAGGAGATGTGCTCGGTATTATACTCACCCCAAGATCTTTTTTCTTGAGTGAGGTTTGGCCTCCTAGCCTGTACTCTCCAGTCTTCTTTGCCCTTACCCAATCTTCTCGACTTTGCACTTGGTGGGGTTAAACTTCAGGAGCCAGTTGGTGGACCAAGCTTGCAGCCTGTCCAGACCCCTTTGTGGTCCTGCCTGATCCACATCCAACTGAATTCTCATTAGCTTCACATCGTCTGCAAACAGGGACACGACTGAATCCGTCCATTCCATCAAGTCGTTCACATATACCAGAAACAGCACTGGTCCTAGGACTGATCCCTGTGGAACCCCGCTCGTCACAGGCGTCCACTTTGACACTTACCACGTCTCGTTGTTGCCTTCCTGTCAGGTATTTTATGATCCATTGTAGTGCCTTTCCTGTTATGCCTGCCTGATCCTCTAGCTTCTGAACTAATCTCGTGTGTGTGTGTGTGTCTGTGCCACAACTGTGTACTACACTCGTGTACCACACCTATGAAAAACACCTGTGTACCACACATGTGTACCACACTCGTGTACCACGTCTATGTACCACACCTGTTTACCGTTTACCATACTTTTGTACCACACCTGTGTATCACACATGCATACCACACCTGTCTACCAACTGTGTACCACACCTGTGTACCACTCCTGTGTACCACGCCTGTGTACCACACCTGTGTACCACACCTGTGTACCACACCTGTGTACCACACCTGTGTATCACGTCTATACAATGCCATTTGTTCCTATAATAACTATTATATATTTTATGGAAATCAAATTTTTTTCTTTCTTTTGTATTGTAGTTTGTATTGCAGTTTGTATTTGTATTGTATGTGAGGCTATGAATGCAGTGTTTATGTCATTATACAAACTCTTTTATATGTTCAGACAAGATAATGCAGTGTACGTGTTGTATTGACAATGCAACACGTACCTGACCAGCCGGGCTGTGGTTCGTACGTCGGTTTGCGTGCGGCCAACAGTAACAGGCTGGTAGATCAGACACTGATCCACCACGAGGCCTGGTCACAGACCGGGCCGCGGGGGCATTGATCCCCGAAACCCTCTCCAGGTATACTCCAGGTATACCTCCACCTTCAACTTGCCGCTGGCTAGATTCACTCCCACCTAGCCTCAAGGGTCGTATCATACCAGATCTTAAAACTGTGTATTGAGTTTGTCTCCATCACTTGCTCATCAACATTATTCCACTTCCTCACCACTCTGAGGCTGAAGAAATACTTCCTGACATCCCTGAGGTTCGTGTGTGTTTTTAACTTCCAGCTGTGTCCCTGAGTATGTGTTTCTCGCCTCTCAAACAGTCTGTTCCTGTCTACTTTATTATTTTTTCCTCAGTATTTTGTATATTGTTATCATGTCTTCCCTGGCTCCCCTCCCCTCCAGTGTTGTTAGCTTATATTCTGTTCTCCTCTCCTTGTAACTCCGGTACAAGTTTTCATACTTCTGCACTTTCTCCACTTTCTAAACCCCCACGTGTTTTTTTCAGCTGTGGGTTCCACACTGGTGCTGCATACTCTAAGACGCGCCTGATATAGGTTGTATAAAGGGCCAGGAATGACTCTTTGCTTATATTCCTGAAGATTACTCGAAGATTTGACAGGCGAAAATTGGCTGCAAAGGTTATTCGGTTGATGTGAACCTCTGGTGACATACTAGTCACTATGCTTATTTCTAGGTCTTTATCTTTGAATGAAGTATACAGCCTCTGTTTCCCTAGTCTATATCCCGTTTCCGGTCTTCTTGCTTCTTCCCAATTCTCATAACTTTGTATTTCTGGGGATCAATTCAAGCAAGCGCTTAACTCACCAATCTTGCAGTTTATCCAGTTCCATTTGATTTTCTTATTTAATTTTACATCATCAGTAAATGGGGGTAACATCTGATTCAGTCCCATTCGGAATGTCATTCACATAACCCAGAAACAGAACTGGTCTTAATACTGATCCTTGTGGAATCCCGCTTGTTACTCTTACCATTCTGACGTCTCTTTCCTGATAATCACTCATTATTTTCTTTCCCTAAGGTACTTTCTGAGCCTCCGGAGTACGTTCCTTGTTATTCCTGCCTGCATCTCAAGTTTTTGGCCCCAGTCTGTTGTGATAGACTATCAAACATCCTCTGGCAGACTAAGAAAATGCAGTCTACCCATCTCTCTCTCTCTCTATTTTCTCACATCTGTTGCTATGTCATAGAACTGCAACAGATTGGTAAGGTAAGATGTGATGAATAAGACAAATGTGCCACAACTGGCTACCTTTATTCTGAAACCGTTCCGCAAACTAGCGGCTTTATCAGTTCAATTCCTAGGTTATTAGAGGTGTTGAAACTCAAGACTAGAAGAGGAGGTAATGAGTCCGTCAGCCTAGAAGACGGTGTTCACCACAGTTGTCTTGATAAATCTGTACTGAACTGATAAAGTCACTGGTTTGCCAAACATCTTCAGAATAAAGATACTCAGGTGCTGCTCATGTCTTATTCATCAACTTCTTGGTATTGTACACAACTTAAGACAAGATTGGTCATTCCTGAACCCATTCCGGTTGATGTTTATCGGTTTGAAGTGGTTTACTTCTCTCCAAGTGTTCTACCACTCTCCTGATTGGTCAGGAATGACCAATCTTGTCTTAAGTGGTGTACAATACCAAGAAGTTGATGAATAAGACATGAGCAGCACCTGAGTATCTTCATTCTGAAGATGTTTGGCAAACCAGTGACTTTATCAGTTCAGTACAGATTTATCAAGACAACTGTCAGAGAAACTGGTGTGTAGTTTAACGCTTTCTGTCTGTCTTCTTAATGACGAGGACTACAGTCGCTGTCTTCCGGATCTCAGTAACTGTGCCGTATCCGCTGACTTGTATATCCTAGCTAGTGGTTTGGACAGTGCTTCTGCTCCCTCTAACAGAATAAACGGTGACATCTAGTTAGGTCCCATCGCCGTTGATGTATTCGGGTCCATCAAAACTTTCTTTACGTCTCTGTTGTTGTGTGACTGTTGTCCAGTGCTTGTCCTCGTTCCCTGTTGTTGTGTGACTGTTGTCCAGTGCTTGTCCTCGTTCTCTGTTGTTGTGTGACTGTTGTCCAGTGCTTGTGCTCGTTCTCTGTTGTTGTGTGACTGTTGTCCAGTGCTTGTCCTCGTTCCCTGTTGTTGTGTGACTGTTGTCCAGTGCTTGTCCTCGTTCTCTGTTGTTGTGTGACTGTTGTCCAGTGCTTGTCCTCGTTCCCTGTTGTTGTGTGACTGTTGTCCAGTGCTTGTCCTCGTTCCCTGTTGTTGTGTGACTGTTGTCCAGTGCTTGTCCTCGTTCTCTGTTGTTGTGTGACTGTTGTCCAGTGCTTGTCCTCGTTCTCTGTTGTTGTGTGACTGTTGTCCAGTGCTTGTCCTCGTTCCCTGTTGTTGTGTGACTGTTGTCCAGTGCTTGTCCTCGTTCCCTGTTGTTGTGTGACTGTTGTCCAGTGCTTGTCCTCGTTCTCTGTTGTTGTGTGACTGTTGTCCAGTGCTTGTCCTCGTTCCCTGTTGTTGTGTGACTGTTGTCCAGTGCTTGTCCTCGTTCTCTGTTGTTGTGTGACTGTTGTCCAGTGCTTGTCCTCGTTCTCTGTTGTTGTGTGACTGTTGTCCAGTGCTTGTCCTCGTTCCCTGTTGTTGTGTGACTGTTGTCCAGTGCTTGTCCTCGTTCTCTGTTGTTGTGTGACTGTTGTCCAGTGCTTGTCCTCGTTCCCTGTTGTTGTGTGACTGTTGTCCAGTGCTTGTCCTCGTTCTCTGTTGTTGTGTGACTGTTGTCCAGTGCTTGTCCTCGTTCTCTGTTGTTGTGTGACTGTTGTCCAGTGCTTGTCCTCGTTCCCTGTTGTTGTGTGACTGTTGTCCAGTGCTTGTCCTCGTTCTCTGTTGTTGTGTGACTGTTGTCCAGTGCTTGTCCTCGTTCCCTGTTGTCTAAGCTTTGTGGTACTGTCTCTGTATTCGCATATTTGTGGTTGCAGAGATCGAGTTGTAGCTCCTGCCCCCGCCTCTTCGCAGGTCGTTACTAGGTCCACTCTCTCCCTGCTCCAAGAGCTTTGTCCTACCTCTTCTTAAAGCTATGCATGGATCCTGCCTTCGCTACATCACTCTCCAGATTGTTCCACTTCCTGACAACTCTGTGACTGAAGAAATACTTTCTAACATCCGTGAGAGAGAGAGAGAGAGAGAGAGAGAGAGAGAGAGAGAGAGAGAGAGAGAGAGAGAGAGAGAGAGAGAGAGAGAGAGAGCGTGTGTCTGTGCATTTACTATTTTTCTTATTATTTTATTGATATCAGCTCTTGATGTGCATTGCTGGTTAATATATTGTGTTTATCTCTCCTTCCTTTGCCAGGGATGAGGTGCGACGTGCGTGTGTTGACCTCGTTTGTGACTGGTGCCCTGACTGCCACCACCATCACTGTCTTTGTGTAAGTTACCTGTGTTCTCTCTCTCTCTCTCTCAGTCCAAGTCATAATAATAATAATAATAATAATTACTTCTACAAGTAGATGTACAACTTATACAGACCATAGCCGACATCAATGACATATTATATAGAAAGTCCCTTGTTGTGCAGAGCATTTCGTGTAAATTAGGTCAGTTTTGTCCCCAGGATGCGACCCACACCAGTCGACTAACATTCAGGTACTTATTTTACTGGTAATGTTTCCACCAGTACCGGGGATCGACCCCCGGACCTCAGTGTGTGAGCTGAGTGCGCTACCAATCCAGCTCATCCTCACCCTGTGCTCACCTACCTGTAAATTACGTTCTTCAATATGCTGTGTTTGAGCTACAGCTCTTGGTCTCGAAGCTTAACTTGAAATTGCATAATCATCTTCCCGTATTCCTTTTGCATGCTTTGAGGTAGAGTAGGCTGGGCTTATGGAATACGGGGATATCTTGCGCATCGACCGAAATATACCTAAGTGTTTATCATACAAGCAAGGTATTCAAAACCTGGTAAAAATGTATATATTTACTTTTATGAGGGGATAAAACGTATGTTGTCAAATGAGCTTCTACTCTGCTCGCAATCAACATTTTTATTGTGGCAACGTTTCGCTCTCCGGGAGCGTTGTCAAGCCGTTACGTAATGTCTACATTGGCTATTACTTGGTGTATTTTGTATGTGGTGATCATGTTTTTTCATTATTCCAGCCCTGGTAAAGATACTATGGTAAAAGATGTCCGTGTTCTCCAGACTGCATGTGTTGCCGGGAGGTACGTACGTGGTCCTTCCTTGTGACCCCACCATCACAGCCAGACCTGTCTTCCACGAGGACTACCTTGATCTCCCTCCTCAACACCAACAAGATCTCAGAGCTCTTCACATAGAACTGGAGTCCCTCACACACGGCGATGCGGATCCCGAGAAACGTAATCCGGTGCCCCAGAAACATAACATGGGACCCTGGCAGACGGGGACCGTGCCCCTTGACCTGTCACATACGGACAGACGTAAATTTTCTTTTTTGATTGGAGGTCTGCGGCTTCAGCTGCACCAGCTGTTGCTAAAGGAACAACAGAGAAAGGCAACGCATGATACACACCAGCCCAGACCTCAACAACACCAGCAACATAAACTAAACAACAAGTACAACCTGCAGCAACCAGCTCAACATAATGATCAACAGCCAGAGCATAACACCATACATGAGATGCAACAGCAGCAGCAGCTGTCGACAGCAGGATATAAAAAACAAGGCCGACTAGGAAACGGGCTGCCTACTAGCGGTAATAACAACAGATGAAGTAACACGAAGCACACAGCCAGGACCAGAGACTACCTCGCCACCAACACCAGCACATTATGCACATACACTCTAAGCTCAGCTCCCATCATGTGAACCCTGAGTCGAGAGAGACGTGTGTATGTGAAACCTACCACATGTTTATGTGAAACCTACCACATGTTTATGTGAAACCTACCACATGTATGGTATTATTAATCCATACTGTCTAGACTCTGTACTGCCATGTATTGACTTATATATATTGCCATAATATGGTTACGTAGACTTATGCTATAACATGTTAAGTCTTACAACGAATTATGAAACTGCATTTGTCTTGTCTTTATTTTAAAGTGTCTCAAAGGTATATTTACCAGGTTAAAAACATTGGCAGGATCCACTGGCTGAAGTAAATATGTCGGTGATAATATTTAAACCAAAAAGTTTTATTTACATTTATATATAGTATCACAATATATCATCAGTTGTCATATATCGAAAAGTTAATCATAACACAATCAGTTGTAGAGGTATGAGCTGTGCTCACACCTCTACAACACAGATTTGTTAAGTTATACCGTGAATTAAGGAAAGATCCTGGACTAATACTCAGTTGATAGTAATTATGGACAAGGTAGATTATAGTGAAAAAAATAAACGTGTTATTAGAAGACTGGGGAACTTAGGTGCCTCTTAAGACAACAATCAAATGAATAGTGATGCAGATTATGTTCTTTTTTTTTGAGTCTCCATGCCTTAGTGGGAGACATTTACCAGATATATAAAAAATATTAAAATAATCAATAATAATATTCGAAATCGTAATAAAAATTATTCGTAATAATAATAATAATACAACTACTACTATTACTACTACTATTTACTACTACTACAACTACTAGTACTCAGTAGCGGACCTACATTTTTGGGGCCCCTGAAGCTTGAAATGTTATGGGGCCCCTTGGCAACCCTTTTTCATAGACCCAAAATTTTTAAGTATTTTGGACTCGTGGCTTCCGGGGCCCCTCCGGGGGGCCCCTGAAGATTAAACTTCATTAGTTTCACAGTAGATCCGCCCCTTGCCCTCCCTGGGCCCTTACCTAGATATGACTCAATCAGATTCTTCACAACTGAACCAGACAGCCCTAACATGCCCAGGGGCGGTTCTTAAGCTTGATGGCCCCTAATCCCGGAGGGGCCCTGAAGCGACTTTAATCTATATTGTTTAAAAATTTTGGGCCCACTGTATAAGGCTTTTTTTTAAATAATATTAATAATATAGTGTAATTCAATACAAAATAATAGTTAAAATAACAAAAGATTGTTAAAGTATCGTGTAGGCCTTCGTGTAGGCCTAGCTGTTGCTGGATGTCAAGGTGACCCCCATAACAGTTCAAGCTTCAGGGGCCCAAAAATGACCCCATAACAGTTCAAGCTTCAGGGCCCCAAAAATGGCCCCATAACAGTTCAAGCTTCAGGTATACGTGAACATATCACGTATACCTTCAATAGTTTGTTTTCCTGTATACACAATAATGTCTAGAACTATTCGATAATATCTAATATCTCTTTGGGAGATTATAAATGAAATTTTGACTGACTTTTTCATTTCACCTATTTTTTTTTTTTATTATTAACGAAATTTCAGATTGACATTATATATGACGTTACGTTATATATCACAGTTGTATTGTACGTTATCGTTCTAATGTTTATTTACGACGTTTGTTGATATATTGGGTGGCGGCAGTATGTATTTTTGTTCTTATATAATATACAGTGGACAGATAAGATAAGATTTCCTTCGGATTTTTAACCCCGGAGGGTTAGCCACCCAGGATAACCCAAGAAAGTCAGTGCGTCATCGAGGACTGTCTGTCTTATTTCCATTGTGGTCCTCAATCTTGTCCCCCAGGATGCCACCCACACCAGTCGACTAACACCCAGGTACCTATTTGCTGCTAGGTGAATATGACAGCAGGTGTAAGGAAACACGTCGAAATGTTTCCACCCCGCCGTGAATCGAACCCGGGCCCTCCGTGTGTGTAACGAGAGCTTTAGCCACCAGGCCACCGGATTTCGTCAATTCTTTCCCGAAGGCTGCTGAGTGCCGTTACTGAACGAATTTGTTCCCATAAGGACGAATATAAATTAAATTAGTCCGTTTCAGACCCCCAAAAATACACTTACAAAAATACACTTACAAAAATACACTTACAAAAGAACTTACAAAAATACACTTACATAATTGTTCGAGTTGGGAGCAGTACGAAATCCGGGGGTCTGTACTTATATTCCCCATTCCTGACAAATTATTAGTTATATTAATAATTTGTATATCCCTCATTCCCGACACAAATTATTAGTTATAATATAAGATAATCATCCCTGTTTTTTTCTGAAAGTAATTCATTACGAAAGTTGGTGTGTACGTTGTACACTGTGGTATACATGTGTACACTATACTACACATACGTACACTATACTACACACATGTACACTATACTAAACAAGTCACTCTGACTGACTTTTTGGGTTATCCTGGGTTCTCTACACATATGCTGCTATGTATGATAATTTATGTAAATGTATTTGTGTATACCTGAATAAACTCACTTACTTACTTACTTACTTACTTACACTATACTACACACATGTACACTATACTACACACATGTACACTATACTACACTCATGTACACTATACTACACTCATGTACACTATACTACACACATGTACACTATACCACCAATACCACCAATCCAACTACATTCATCTTTGCTAATATACAGGGTCTAAAGCCAGCAACAAACAACAAGGTACCTTTTATTCGTGGACTGCTTACAGAGTCAAATGCCATGTTTGCGGCTTTCACAGAGACCCACATAAGAGATCACTTGGACAATGAAATATGGATCCCGGGCTACAACCTATATAGGTGTGACAGAGTGAACAGGCAAAAGGGGGGGTTGGCCTGTATATCACAAGAGTCACTTATATGTTCAGAACTACTAAATGCCTCAAATGATGTAGTTGAAGTACTAGCAATAAAGGTCGAGAATCAAAACCTAGTCATCGTGGTTGTCTACAAGCCCCCGGATGCAACGTCCCAACAATTCCAGGAACAGCTTCTGAAAATTGACCACTGTCTGGAAAATCTTCCAGCTCCTGCCCCCAACATCTTGCTACTGGGGGATTTCAACCTCAGGCACCTAAAATGGAGGAACATTGCAAACAATGTGGTAGCAGAGATAACACCAGGAGGCAGCTCAGATGAAAATTCACACATGCATGAACTTTTAAATCTCTGCAACAAATTCACCTTAAACCAGCAAATAGTGGAGCCCACAAGATTAGAGAATACGCTGGACCTCATCTTCACCAACAATGATGATCTGATACGAAATGTCATCATATCAAAACAATATACTCAGATCACAACTTAATAGAGGTCCAGACATGCATGCGGGGATCCCCAGATCAACAAAATGTGATCAGCCGCGAGGAGCCTTCTCCAAATTCAACTTCAATAACAAAAACATAAGGGGATCAAGTAAACCAAGTCCTAAATGATATAAACTGGGAAGATTGCCTAGCATCACGGATCCCAACCTATGTCTAGAACAAATTAACTCTGTGGTACTCGAGGTTTGCTCAAGGCAAATTCCCTTAAGGAAAAGGAAGAGAAGATGCAAACTAGAAAGAGAGGCGCTCCTATACAGGCGAAGGCAAAGAATAACGGAGCGGCTACAGGAGGCCAATATCTCTGAAATACGTAGGAGACACTAGTCAGAGAAATAGCAAACATTGAATAAAACTAAAGGAATCTTACAGGAATCAAGAGACACGGGAAGAACAAAAAGCCATAAATGAAATTGAAAGAAACCCAAAGTATTTCTTTTCCTATGCAAAATCAAAGTCGAGAACAACAACCAGTATTGGGCCCATACTTAAACGGGATGGGTCCTACACAGATGACAGCAAGGAAATGAGTGAGTTACTTAAGTCCCAGTATAACTCAGTTTTTAGCGAGCCACTAACCAGACTGAAAATCGAAAACCTAAATAAATTTTTTTTATGAGAGTGCCACAGAATTTGACAGACGCATGCCTTTCTGACATCACCACGACGCCAAATGACTTCGAAAAGGCAATAAATGACATGCCCATGCACTCTGCTCCAGACCCAGACTCATGGAACTCCGTGTTCATCAAGAACTGCAAGAAGCCCCTATCACATGCTTTTAACATCTTATGGAGAGGAAGCATGGACACTGGGATCGTCCCGCAGCTACTAAAAACAACAGACATAGCCCCGCTCCACAAAGGGGCAGTAAAGCAATAGCAAAGAACTACAGACCAATTGCGCTAACGTCCCATATCATAAAAATCTTTGAAAAGGTTCTAAGAAGCAAGATCGCCACCCATCTTGATACCCATCAATTGCACAAACCAGGACAGCATGGGTTTAGAGCAGGCCGCTCATGTCTGTCCCAACTACTGGACCACTACGACAAGGTCCTGGATGCTCTAGAAGATAAACAGAATGCAGATGTTATATGCACAGATTTTGCAAAAGCCTTTGACAAGTGTGACCATGGTGTAATAGCACACAAAATGCGTGATAAAGGAATAACAGGAAAAGTAGGTAGATGGATCTATAATTTCCTAACAAGTAGAACACAAAGAGTAGTAGTCAACAGAGTAAAGTCTGAGGCAGCTACTGTGAAAAGCTCTGTTCCACAAGGCACAGTACTTGCTCCCATCCTATTCCTCATCCTCATATGAGATATTGACAGGGATATAAGCCACAGGGCTGTGTCTTCCTTTGCAGATGACACCCGAATCTGTATGACAGTGTCCACCGTTGAAGACACGGCTAGACTCCAAGCAGACATAAACCAAATCTTTAAATGGGCTGCAGAAAACAATATGAAGTTCAATGATGAGAAATTTCAATTACTCAGATACGGAAAACGTGAAGAAATTAAAATATCTTCGGAGTACAAAACTAATTCCAACCACACAATAGAGCGAAAACCTAATGTCAAAGACCTGGGAGTGATCATGTCAGAGGATCTCACCTTCAAGGACCATAACAAATTAGCAATTGCATCTGCTCGAAAAATGACAGGATGGATAATGAGAACCTTCAAAACCAGGGATGCCAAGCCCATGTTGACACTTTACAGATCGCTTGTTCTATCTAGGCTGGAATATTGCTGCACACTAACGGCACCTTTCAAGGCGGGTGAAATTGCTGACCTTGAAAATGTGCAGAGAACCTTCACGGCACGCATAAGTGCGATAAACCACCTCAACTACTGGGAACGCTTGAAGTTCCTAAACCTGTACTCTCTAGAACGCAGGCGGGAGAGATACATTATTATATACACATGGAAAATTCTCGAGGGCTTAGTACCAAACTTGCACACAAAAATCACTCCCTACGAAAGCAAAAGACTCGGCAGGCGATGTAACATCCCCCCAATGAAGAGCAGGGGTGCCACTAGCACGTTGAGGGACAACACAATAAGTGTCAGGGGCCCAAGATTGTTCAACTGCCTCCCAGCATACATCAGGGGGATTACCAACAAACCCCTGGCTGTCTTCAAGCAGGCACTGGACAGGCACCTAAAGTCGGTACCTGACCAGCCGGGCTGTGGTTCGTACGTTGGACTGTGTGCGGCCAGCAGTAACAGCCTGGTTGATCAGGCTCTGGTCCAACAGGAGGCCTGGTCACGGACCGGGCCGCGGGGGCGTTGACCCCTGGAATTCTCTCCAGGTAGACTCAGGTAGATACACACATGTACACTATACACACATGTACACTATACACACATGTACACTATACTACACACATGTACATTATACTACTCTCATGTACACTATACTACACTCATGTACACTATACACACATGTACACTATACACACATGTACACTATACACACATGTACACTATACACACATGTACACTATACACACATGTACACTATACTACACACATGTACATTATCTACACCCATGTCCCAATCACACATGTACTATTACAAAATCCCAACTATACTACACATGTACACTATACACACTACAATAATTAACTACACTCATTACACTAACTTCACCCATTACCATACTACACTCATAAATAATTACCACACACATGTACACTACACACACATTACACTATACTACACACATTACACTATACCACACTCATGTACACTATACTACACCATGTCCTTACTACACATTGTCACTTACTTCCCAGTACACTTACTCACTATGTACACTATAACCCCAGGTAACTATAACACACATTACCTATACTACACACATGTACACATACTACTTCATTACACCACACACATTAACACTATACAACACATTACACTATACTACACACATTACACATACTACACTTCATTACACATACTACACACATTACACATACTACACATTACCTATACCACACTCATGTACACTATACTACACAATTTAAAATTATATTCACTATTCCTAAATCACTCATTCACATATTCACTATGTACACTATAATAATATATGCACTTACTTCACTCTGTCACTATACTACACTATGTGCACTTACTTTCACCATGAAATAATTATACTACACTCATGTCACATACTTCCTAGTAATCATATACTACACTCATGTAACTTAAAACATGTACACTTACCAACCATGTTACATACTACCACATGTTCACTATACTACACACATGTTCCTGACTAAATGTACACTTAATACAAATGTAACTATCTACCCATGTAACTATCACACACATGACATTTCATGCTAACACATGTACACTATCTACACATGTACATATGTCTACAAATGTCACTATGCTAAAAGACAATCTCCCATGTCATATAAGACAATTCACATGCTCATGACACTTCTACCAATGCTTCGTATGAAGAGGATCAGATTCCTTTTCTCAAGAAAAGCTTGTATGAAGAGGATCAGATTCCTTCTCCAGGCTTCTGGAAGAGGATCATCCTTCTCCAGTGTTCAGGGTACCAGGAAACAATGGCTTTTTCCCAAAAATATATTTTGGTAAGATCTTTGTGTATGAAATTTATGATGCCAGAAGTACTAAAGTATCAGCGAATTGAAGAATTTTTGGATTAGCAGTCTATGGACGTTGGTCTCTTTGTAAAAATATGTAAAAAAATCTCCATTTGACAAACTGATGTTCCAAATGGGGGTTTGAATTCAGATGACGGGCCAGCCACATAGTCGTCAAGCCCAAAATGGGTCACTACGCTTATACATGATGGATGGGGGTGTCTAAAATCCCAGACTTATTCCCTACGGAAGAGGACGAGGACGAGGACGAGGACGAGGACGAGGAAAAAAAAAAGTCTTTCATTACCTGGTAACTAAAATTGACGCCGGGGCGAGAAGAAATTGTTTTGACATATTTTCTTTGTTTCCCAAGAACCTGCAAAATCATCGTCCTCCTGAACGACGGGAAAAGATCGTCCAGCGAGGCCTCAGGAACCCCACAACAGGCCCAGTATAGATAATATGTTAGGGAAATTAAATAAGTTTCTTATTTCAAATAAGATTTGGTGCTGCAAATGCTTACTATGTTTGACGACCCGGGGTAAAGAACATCATCTCTCACTTACAGAATCCCAAAAGAAGGTTGAAGCCTCGGGAAAACGGCACTACGCGTCCAAAAAATTCAATGAACAATAGCAGTCCCAAAGATTTCCCCATTGGGAAAACACCCGCCCGTTAACGTTTTTTGGAGTTATCCCTTTATGTTGTTTGATTAATTACTCCACTGTACTTAAATAAACTTAATTAGTGCCGAGGGACCAGGAGAATTTGAAATAGTTCAATCACAACCAAAATTTTAAAGTGGTGGAGGGGGAAGCCAGGAAGGCCTCGGTCAGATGACGGTAAACAGCTCTGCCATGTGAAGATTAAGGATAAAAATTAATAACATTAGAAATGTTAGAAAAAACAAAAATTTTATTATTATTATTAAATTATTATTATTATTATTATTATTATTATTATTATTATTGTCGATCACCATGCCCAGCCCTTCTAGGGCAGGGTAGGTGCTACCATCTGGGGTCGCAAGCCTGCCCTTTCTGTCAGCCTCTTGGGCGGGGAAGGTGGCAGACCAGAGAGGCCGGGAACTCTACCACCTGCCTCGTGCTGGGGAATGTGGCTAGGCCGGGGTGGTCCCGCCGCCGAGGGGGACCCTCCCAATTTAGACGGTCTCTGATACCCCACTCCAGGGATCTGAGCCGGGTCGCCATCTGTAAAGACCCGGCCGGGAGAATTTCCGGTGAACACCTTATTATTATTATTATTATTATTATTATTATTTTATTATTATTATGTAATCAGGACGTGATAGAAATGTATGAAAGGGAGTTCATGTAATTATAACTTTATTTATTTTTTAATTTCCACATACATATTGTTTTTACTGTGGTTCATCAGTTACTTATATGATTTTTTTGTATTATTATTATATTTACAAAACACGTAATGGTTTGTGATGGATTAAAAAGCAGAAAACAAAAACCAATTTTATTTCGTCGAAGCTTATATATAGTGAAATATTGTTAAACACAAAAGAAAGGCACTAACATGCAGGTACATTTCAGTCTCAGACTAATTTTTAATGCTTACACTTTAGACTAGGTTGAGTGTGGTAAATTTCACTTTGCATTATTTTATAATAGAGAGGTAGAAAACATTACAAATTTATGAAAATTAGATAAGGAAAATATTACAATTAATACAGTTTACACAGTGCAATTTTTTAAGTATTAATACTTTAAATTGATTTAGTGATCTTTAAGTAATTGGAATTATTAATTAGTTTCAAGCTGGCTCATGATTTCAGACTATGGGAAGATTTTAAGAGATGTTGAAGAAAGAGGACGTAGCTGCTGGGTGAGTTAGTTAAGATTCAGTACAGCAAAGAGAAGAAAGAGGAAGTAGCTGCTGGGTGAGTTGGTTATGACTGGTACAGCAAAGTTATAAAGAAAGAGGACGCAGCTGGTGGGTGAGCTAGTTATGACTGGTACAGCAAAGTTAGGAAGAAAGGGGCAGTGCCAGCAGGAACGCCTAGCAATAATCCACAGCATCATGTTTGGGAAGGTCGCTCTCTGAATCTGAAATGAAGACTTAACCAGGTAGAACAACACTCGTTAAAATGATAAGCAAGTTAAAAATGCCTCAAATCACTCTTGATAATTTCAAAGATTTAATAATAATATATATACGTATATATATATATATTTTTTTGGGGGGTGTCTTTTCATATATTTTTTAAATATGTGAATACAAAAATATAGAAAATGTACTTAAAACGTTATTATTGAATTTGGGAGATGAGGTGATTTTTAATAATGGCTCTAGTCAACCTCCTTGTTGCTTGTGTAGCCCTTTCAAGGGAAGCAGCCGGTGAAGGGCTCTTGATCCAAGGAAATAATGACCAGAGGTAGGACAAGGAAACTTCATGCGTCTCGTTTCGCCCAAGGATTGAACCGGAAGCCGTCAGGAAGTGTTTTTTAATCTACATCATGAAATTAGACACATGTGCAAAGATCAGCATTTCTCCTTATTAGACTGCTTTGCCTTCAGTGGCTTTAATAATACAGATTCAGGGGACATAACTTGAAGACAGAGAATCAGGTAAGAAAGATGAGGTATCAGTCCTCAGTCTTGGAGTTGGTGTGAAGAACATCGTTATTGTGTAGAGATCTGGAGCAGAGGTTATGTTGCTTAGGTCATGAATTTTATCCTGTCTGGCCTAGGAGGCTTCTTGTAGATTCGCCGGTACATCCGGCTCCGGGTCTTAGAGGCTTCTGTAGATTCGCCGGTACATCCGGCCCGGGTCTTAGAGGTCTCTTGTAGATCTGCCGGTGACCGCCACCTTGAGTTTGTAGATCACATCCGGCCCGGCCCAGGAGGCTTGTGGTGCATTCGCCGGTACATCCGGCTCCGGGTCTTAGAGAGGCTTTTGTAGATTCGCCATATCCGCCCAACTGATAGTCAGATCGCCGGTACATCCGGCCCGGGTCTTAGAGTGCTTCTGCAGATTCCGCCGGCACATCCGCCTGGTCCCGAGGCTGGTAGATCGCCGAACATCCATCTGGCCTGACTTCAGAGATTCGCCCGGTATATCCGGCCCGGCCCGAGGCTTTGTAGATTCGCCGGCATATCCGGCCCGGGTCTAGAGGCAAGGAGGCTGGCGCTATACAGGCGCTGGTGGACAGGACGGCAGCAGATGAGGGTATAGTCACTGGTAGGCGGATTTTAGTGGAATAGGTCACCCAAGGGATGGGTCAGAGGTAGTAGTAGTTGCGTGTTTTAGGTTGTTATGTAGATGTCCTCTGGTCCACCACATGTTTGGTGACTTATATGTGGTATGAATGATATACAATGTACTGACAAATGAAAATTAGACATACGCATGGTTAATGCACAATTTTACCATCACACCTTGCCCAGAGGACAACTACATAATCTTCCAAAAAATTTAGCACAGCGCCATCTCCACCAAGGTAGGGCACTGAAACAAAAAAAAAAAACCACTTTCACCATCACCACCCATCACTGTCTTCTGCCAGAGGAGCGCCGATATCACAGCTCAGATTCGTCATTACACACACACACACATACAAGAAATTGAGTGTCAATCGACTATGTGTCAAGACAAAATGGTAACTGACTTATACAGAGTAACAAACCTCATTTGCTTGATATCATGAAAACCACTTAACGAACGTAGACATAGAAACAATTTTCTGTGTTATTATTATTATTATTATTATTATATTGTTATAGTTCTAAACTGTAAGGGAATAGGAGATAGTAAACGGTTTGATGAGCGATTACAATTTGTCTCGTTATTATCATATATCTATGACTTTATGATTTCCTAGGAGTCTTCCTT
The DNA here is from genome assembly GCA_009830355.1 of Cherax destructor. NCBI lineage: Eukaryota > Metazoa > Arthropoda > Malacostraca > Decapoda > Parastacidae > Cherax > Cherax destructor. The sequence continues at coordinate 71,131 of WNWK01009762.1, forward strand.
AATTATAATAATAATAATAATAATAATAATATAATAATAATAATAACATAATAATAATAATAATAATAATAATAATAATATGCAGTTCGTAAACGCCACCTGACTTTAATATTCAGAAACAAGATTTTATGTTCCCATTACTATCTTTGTAGTTGTATTGTTGGCTTGGTGTCAAGCATTTGACACTGCCAGCATTGATGAATTGTATTCTAGCAATACAATAAAGATTTCAAGTGTTGGCACAAGTGTCTGGTTCATTGTTGGTTTGTTCTTCCTCAGAACTGGATAGAACCGTTAATCCTAACGAACTGCTCTGATTTTCTATCATTGTAACACGCAAGGTCCCATGATGTGTTGATTGCAACACGAAACACCTAGAGCTATCATTCGGCCCCCAGATTATTTTGGCATCTTTATGGCCTTATTCGTGATTATTGTATATGGTCAAGTGGATAGAGTGGATGCGTACTTCTGGTCCTGTTTCTCACAGGGCTAGGTGTTGTGACGCAGATCGAATCCTGGCTAGCCGTACTCTGATAATGATATCTTGTCCTTCAGAAGCAGTATCGAGTCCTGTTGACTGCGATCTTCGTATATATATATATATATATACATATATATATATATATATATATATATATATATATATATATATATCCTAGGTAGTAGGGTTGTAGACAGTAACTGCCCAGGAGTACTACCATCCTGCCAAGTGAGTGTAAAACGAAAGCCTGTAATTGTTTTACATGATGGTTGATTGCTGGTGTCTTTTTCTGTTCATAAATATGCAAGATTGGTAAGTACATCTTGCTACTTACTACACCTTAGGTCACATCATATCATGTACAAGACATAGTATATATGACACCCCTCTGGTTTCTTTCACATATTTTCATTTGCCCTTGTTCTTACTTCTTATCTATGGGGAAGCGGAACAGAATTTTCCTCCGTAAGCCATGCGTGTCGTAAGAGTCGACTAACATGCCGGGAGCAAGGGGCTAGCAACCCCTCTCCTGTATACATTACTAAAGTTAAGAGAAACTTTTGTTTTTCATTTTGGGCCACTCCTTCCTCGGTGGGAGACGGCCGACGTGTTGAAAGTGAAAAAGATATATATATATATATATATATATATATATATATATATATATATATATATATATATAGTATATAATGCAGAACTCATATACTGCTAAGCGGGATGGATATATTGAGGTTCTGAGAGACTTCAGCCCCAATGTTAGTCCTCGTGCTGGTGAATGTTAACTATACTGACTTATAGGCTACAGAGTTTGCATAAATGAGGATTCAGAATGTCGCGAGAGTGAGAGAGGGATAGAAATAGCGACAGATGTGAAATAAGCACGAATAAGACACATGTGCGACACTTGTATATTATTTAGGAACGTTTCGCCTATATCCGAAGAAGCCCATTGTGCAGGTGAAACGTTTTTGGTGATTAAGACACCCAGGTGAGTCCGAAGGATTCGTACAACGCCTAGGGGAATAGGAAGTAAACAGTTTTGATCCAAGGAAGGGAGGATAGCTTCCTCCCAGTCTTTGATAAAGAGCCCTTCACCTCTGTATATGTAAAATAAACAGGTCATTTATAAACTAAACAATACTCATCCAAATTATAGTTTATAGTTCAGAAATGTTATCACCCCGGTACGGTAGCCCCTCGTAAGACTAGTCCACCCTCGGCATGGTAGCCTTCGTAAGACTAGTCTCACTCGGCATGGTAGCACCTCGTAAGACTAGTCTCACTCGGCATGGTAGCCTTCGTAAGACTAGTCTCACCTCGGTACGGCAGCTAACCTCCTAAGCGACTAGTCTCACCAGAATACGGTAGCACCTCGTAAGACTAGTCTCACTCCTCATACGGTAGCCCTCGCGTAAGACTAGTCTCACTCGAGATGGTAGCACCTTGCAAGACCCAGTCTCACCTCGGTACGGTAGCACCTCGTAACGCTAGTCTCACTGGTACGGTAGTACGTAAGACTAGTCTCACCTCGGCATGGTAGCCCCCCTCGCAAGACTAGTCTCACCTCAGTACGGTAGCACTCGTAAGACTAGTCTCACCTTTCGCGCAGCCCTCGTAAGACCAGTCTCACCGGTACAGCCTCGTAAGACTAGTCTCACCTCGGTACGGTAGCCCCTCGTAAGACTAGTCTCACTGGTACGGCAGCCCCTCGCAAGACCAGTCTCACCTCGGTACGGTAGCACCTCCTAAGACTCGTCTCACCTCGGTGATGGTGAAGCACTCGTAAGACTAGTCTCACCTCGGTACGGTAGCTCCTCGTAAGACTAGTCTCACTCGGTACGGTAGCTTTTCGTAATGACTAGTCTCACCTGGCACAGAAAATTCCTAAGACTAGTCTCACTCGGTATTTCTGGTAGCACTCGTAAGACTAGTCTCACCTCGGTATGAATCCCTCGTAAGACTAGTCTCACCTCGGTACGGTAGCACTCGTAAGACTATTCACTGGTACGGTAGCACTCGTAATGCTAGTCTCACCTCGGTACGGTATCCAAAGATTGTCTCACTCGGTACGGTAGCCCTCGTAAGACCAGTCTCACTCAGTGTTTCTAGCACTCGTAAGACTAGTCTCACCTCGGTACGGTAGCCCTCGTAAGACTAGTCTCACCGGTACAGTAGCCCCCTCGTGCGACCAGTCTCACCCTCGGTATTTGCAGCCCCGTAAGACTAGTCTCACCGGCATGGCAGGTTCGTAAGACTAGTCTCACTCGGTACGGTAGTTCGTAAGACTATCTCACCTCGGTACGGTAGCCCTCGTAAGACCAGTCTCACCGGTACGGCAGCCTTTCGTAAGACTAGTCCTCACTCGGCGCGGTAGCACTCGTAAGACTAGTCATACTCGGCATGTAGAAGGGGCCCCTGCAAGACTAGTCTCACTGGTACGGTAGCCTTCGTAAGACTAGTCTCACTGGTATTTAGCACCTCGTAAGACTAGTCTCACCCGGCACGGTAGCCCCGTAAGACTAGTCTGTTCCTCGGTATGGTAGTCTTCTTCGTAAGACTAGTCTCACCTCGGTACGGCAGTAGCCCTCATAAGACTAGTCTCACTCGAGAATGGTAAGCACCTCGTAAGACTAGTCTCACCTCGGTACGGTAGCCCCTCGTAAGATTAGTCTCACTCTCGCATGGTAGCCCCTGTAAGACTAGTCTCACTCGGTACGGTAGCACTCGTAAGACTAGTTCACCGGTACGGTAGCCCCTGGTAAGATCTGTCTCACCTCGGTACGGTAGCTCGTAAGACTAGTCTCACCTCGGTACGGTAGCACCTCGTAAGACTAGTCTCGTAGTCAGCTCACGCAGTTGTTTACTCAGGTGAACAGGA